>JAJAGP010000242.1:147475-364975 GCA_025084515.1 Ancistrus triradiatus | reverse complement strand
ATAATATTTGTATGTGTGTGTTTCTTTAAGTGTGTGTGTTTGCTGTGTGTGTGTGGTCTCTGATCTGTAATCTCAGAGGTGAAATTGGGCTACTGCACAAGATAAAGCACTGCTACTCCCTGAGCATTTTGATCTCCAGAATGCATGGCCTTCACACACACACACACACACACTCACACACGCTCTCACACGCTCTCACAATCTCAGTAAACATATGTTTTGGAGACTTTCGACTGACTTAATGACTACTGTAGCGTAAAACTGCTACACAAACACCTAACCTTAACTCCAGTAACCAAACCAAGACTCTTTTTTGTTCCCCCCAAAAAGTTGCAGTGTTTGTGTTTTTTTTTTTTTAATCTGTCCAAGGTAAATGTGTCAGATCTTCCTATCCTTGTGGGAATATTTGGGCCTGACAGTGTTATATAAACATGTCCATTTACACACACACACATCTGCACAGCTCCTAAAACCACTGGCACTTCCAGAAGGAGGTGCAGGAAGGCCCGGCATTGTTCCTCATGTAAATGATGTCAGCAATTCATGGTGACCTCCCTTATGAACAGGAAGGACTGAAGCGCTCTCTCTCTCTCTCTCTCTCTCTCTCTCTCTCTCTCTCTCTCTCTCTCTCATTCTCTCATTTTCTCTCTCATTCTCCTCTGTCTCTGTTCTTGAGGGATCGGGTTAGGAAAAAGCAGCAGAAATACTTAGCACTTTTACGTAAATAGATGGAGATCTGTTTCAGTAAAAAGAGCAAAGGTCTTTTACCGCTGTACTGCATAGTGTCCGGATGCAGTGTGCAGTAACACGGACCAGTGTTACGTTTCCACATCACCATTATTGGATATTCTTTTTTTGCTACAGCGCACCGAGTTCTCCCAGCAGTATATGTATGTGCAGCTTCTTACAGTTGAATGCAAATCTTTGCAGAGTCTTACGGGGAAATGAGCATGAGTGAACAAAGTATGTGTGTAAAGAACCATATGACAAAGATCCTCATTTTCATTCATTAATAGAGAAATGAAAAATATTCTGATATTTCATTCACGAAGAACGACATTACAAGGAGCAAACGGTGTCATTAATAAACACAAAGACCAAGCCATTTCATTTAAAACTTAACAGAAACCAGACATTTTACATGTGAAGAACAGCATTATAAAAGCAAGCAATTTCATTTAGAAAAACAGAACAACACATCAAAGAACAAAAAAAACCTTTGTAAAAACAGAAATGACACAAAACAAGACATATCATTTATAGAGAAGTAACAAAGAACCTCGCAATTGAATAAATAAAGAACGAAATAAAAAAGACCAGGTAATTTAATGATAATAAAAAAACGAAAAACAAAAGAACAAACCGTTTCATTTCTGAAAAATGAAATGACATATATTTATTAAGCAAACATTTTTTAAGCAAAATAACAAAGAACAAGCAATTTAAGAACGGGACAACATAACAAAGAAGAGGAAATTAAATTTATAAGGACAAAATCACAAACACCAAGCAATGTAATTTTGAAACAGAACATAACAAAGAACAGAACATTTCATTTATAAGGAACAAAATGACATAGAAGAAGCAACGCAATTTGTAAAGAACGAAATAACAAAGAACAAGCAATTGAATTTAGAAAGAACAGAATCGAAACCAATGACCAAGTAATTTCATTTAAAAACAGAACGAAATACAACAGAACAAGCAGGTGCATTTATAAAGAACAATTTATTTTAAAGAAAGAACATTAAAAAAACACATTTATTTGTAAACGAATAAGCAGTTTCACAGAACAAGCAGGTTCATTTTTAAAGAACAAGCACTGTAATTTATAAAGAATGAAATTTGACAACAGAACAACAAAAAGAGCAAGAAACTTCATTTATAAAACAAAATAACAAGGAACAAGCAATTTCATTTTAAAAACAGAACATGAAGAACTTCATTAATTTATAAAATGAATTAATTAATTTTATAAAGTAAAGAACAAGAATGACACAACAAAGAACAAGCAATTTAATATATGATGGACAAAGCCAAAAAAAGACAACATAACAAAGAACTTTCATTTATAAAGAACAAAATAACAAAGAACAAGCAATTGAATTTATAAAGAACAGAATCAAAACCAATGACTATAATTCATTTAAAAGTAGAATGAAATACAAAAAAACAAGCAGGTTCATTTATAAACAACAAAATTAACAAGAACAAGCACTGTAATTAATAAAAAATGAAATTTAAAAACAGAATTACATAAAAAGCAAGACATTTCATTTATTAAACGAACTGACAGAGAACAAGCAATTTAATATAAAAACAGCACAAGACAACAAAGAACGCGCAATTTCATCCATAAGGAACAAAACGATATGGAACAAGCAACGTAATTTATAAAGAACAAAATATCAAATAACAAGCAATTGAATTGACAACGACATGACAAAGAACAAGCAATTTCACCTATAAAGAACAAAATCACAAAGGCCAAACAATGTCATTTAAAAACATAACAAAGAACAGGAAATTTTATTTATAAAGAACAAAATGACATAGGACAAGCAGTGTAACTTATAAAGAACATGTAACTTATAATGAAAAGTAATTTCATTAAAAAACAGAATGAAATGCAAAAGAACAGAAGATTCATTTATAAACAACAAAATAATAACGAGCACTGTAATTTAAAACAGAACAACATAAAGAACAAGAAATGTCATTTCTAAAACTAAATAACAAGGAGCAAGCAATTGCATTTAAAAAACAGAACATAGCAAAGCTCAACCACAATTCTTTATTAAACAAAATGACAAAGAACAAGCAATGTAATCTAAAAACAACATGAGTGACACAAATAGCAAGAAATTTAATTTCTAAAACAAAATAACAAGGAATAAGCAGTTTCATTTAAAAAATAGAACATAAATAACATTTTCATCTATAAAGAACCAAATTATAAAGACCAAGTAATGTAATCTGAAAACAGAAAAACATAAAGAACAAACAATTCCATCCACAAAGTACACAATGACAGAACAGGCAGTGTGCTTTATAAAGAACGAAATAACAACAATCGAAATAAAAAACAGATCGAAATGAGAGAGAGCAATTTTATTCATAACCAGATGAAAAGTGTATTCCACTGTTCTGGACATGACAAAATTAAATATTAAATTAAATAGTGACAGTAAAAATGCAACACCTTTTCCACATGTTATATAGACCTTCTCTGATTTCTTGTTTTCCTATCATTTACCTTTCTAGCTCTTTCCTACCCCTGTGTAGTTTTTAAGTTCTCTGAGTTGTAATGTTCACCCCTGTCATATGTCAATGTGCTTCCTGTCATATTTGCTCTAAAGCTGGTGTGTCTGAAGATGAAGAGGCCCATGGTGAAACCTGTAGTTTTGCTTTTGTGTTGAGTTTGACTTTACTTTGGAATTGACTTCATTGTATAAACTTTTATAAATACGAATCTGGTGACATCAAGATAAATAGCTTGCATAGGTCTTAGTGTTAGGTTGAGGTGCTGTTGCTAATAATATTATATATATACACCAATTGTCTTAACAAAATGTAGCAAAAGCAGGTGTAATGATAAAAAGTCATTTACATACCTGAATGTTAGTTACGTACCTTAATGTAAACCCTTTTTGATTTGTATCATATAATGTCATTGATAATGTGTTGAGCAATATTTGACATCACAAAACAATTTTCACAGTCCCACAACAAAAATCCTACATAAGTTTAATACCTGCCAGATGAAACAGAGACACAGTGAGTGACTTTGAACCAGTTTTTATAGTTATAGGTTAGAGAGAGTATACAGATAGTGGAGTAACCAACAAAGAAGTAGTACTTACAATAGGACAGGCACATACACTTATGAGTGGCATTTACAGCTGGTTACAAATAAGTAGCGGAAAGTCATACACAAACACGAGTAACTTTCACATAAAGTCTCTAAACACATCAACCAACAGTCTCTAGTCCAAACGTGAGCTAATGAGTAGTAACTTGACATGACTTGGCTGTTGAAGTGACCTTACTGATTGGTTGTTTACAGCTGCAATGTCTGGAGTTTGTTAAAAGACAAATTTTTAATTATAATTTTTAAAACCTCGGTTGTTAAAGTGAACAGACGCTGATTGGATAGTTATTAAACATTGTGTTTAATTACCTGTGTTACAGTTCATAGTCACTGCAGGGTATCTTGACTGTGGAATTCTCTGGCGTCCGAGCTAGGTTATTTCCTGCGCAAGGTGGTACAGGTGGCTCCATATGAAGCATTGTAGAACATCAGATCCAGAACACAGACATTGGCTGTCAGCAGCCCCCACAAATAGGCTCTAACAAAACAATTCCACATGGACCAAGAACTGCCAGACTGCCAGATGGCTGAATCTCAACAGGCTACGTGATCAAACACTGAGGAAAAATTATAATGTTGGTTAGGAATATTAAATGATCCTGATCCTGTCGTCTTCCACCATTTTGTTTTCACTGATGGGGTCTACCTATAGACAATAGACTGACAGTATAGAGTAGAAAGAGTTAAAAGACATTCACCTTATATGGGGTGGGCGATATGGTACAAATATTATATCACAATATTTAAATTACAATACATGTGATCCTAAACAAACTGCGTCAGTAGAAACAGATTCTTAAAAAATACTATTTCAAATATATTCCCATACTTAGGAAAGTGATTTTCATTCAAAATTTGCAATTCGTCCAATTAAACGAAACATGCAGTGTTTCAGTGTTCTTTAAGCACTGGTGATATCCTTGATTATGCTTAGAAAAGCATATTGTTTAACACGATAACAAAATTGATCATGATACGATAAAATATTGTCATATTGCCCGTTCTCATAAATAAATACAGTAATAACTTGGAACAAAACCACGTCTCACAATTATTGGCATCCCTGCATTTAATACTTTGTGCATGCAAGCAACACTTAACATCTTACAAGGTTAGATAATACAGAGCAGAGAATTTGAGACCATTCCTCTTTACTGGATCTCTTCAGATCGTCCAAGGTCCCAGGTCTCCTGGTGAGTCATTTTCACTTTAGCTCACCCCACAGATTTTCTGCAAGGGGATGTAATGGCTATGGCAGAAGCTTATTTTTGTGTTAATCTGGACATGTTTTGGATCATTATTCTGCTAAATGTCCAGTGATGACTCATTTTAGTTTCTTGGCAAAGGTAGACAAATGTTTAGTTCAAATGTCTGGATTTTTTGAGTCCATGATGGGCCAATGTCTCCTGTACAAGGTTCCCAGTACCTTTGGAGAGAGCCACAACATCACAGATCCTCCACCATACTAAATGGTGGGCATCAGGTTCTGAATCACTGTGTAGCTAATTGTGAATCGAGTTTTGGCTGAATACAAGCTCAAGTGCACAGAGTACCGAGCAAACGACAAGAACCGAGACGCATGTTTCTAGCCAAAATGTTTGTAGAACCAAATTTGGCAAGTTCAGAGGCGGTCAAGAACCGAGGTGCCAGTGTATTTAGATTTTTTCGCAACTGAAAACACTAATAATAAACGAGTCACAAGATTGCTGAAGACAGATGAACATTTATTTAAAGCACTGTCTTTTTAATTAAAAAAAATTTATTACATTGAACAACAACATTTATTCCCAGATAATAGCATCATCTTGTTTCTGGGGAAAAAATGAAAATGTTTAAATGTTAAGAGCAGCAAATTGTAAAGCTGACCCCACTCTCACTGAATGTTCTCTCAGCAGCTCTTAGCAACTCAGTAATCCCAGTTTAGGAGATGAAAGTTGTAAAGTTTCTCTGCATTTTCTCCACTATTTATGAATATCAGCCACATGACCGCAAATGTTGGCCGATGCCGATTATCTCAAATGGCGTTAATCGGCCAGTATTAGTCGACCACTAATATAGTGTGTGAAGTGTTGATGTGTTCTTTTTGTTACTGTCTGGTTCCTTTCGTATCTGAAGAAACATGTAAACAGCTAGCACCTTATTTCAATGGAACTACAGTGGGGCAAAAAGGTATTTAGTCAGCGGTTGATTGTGCAAGTTCTCCTACTTAGAAAGATGAGAGAGGTCTGTAATTTTCATCATAGGTACACTTCAACTATGAGAGACAAAATGAGAACAAAAAAAAATAAGCAAATCACATTGTAGGATTTTTAAGGAATTTTATTGTATATTATGGTGGAAAATAATGGTCAATAACAACAGTTCAACTCAATACTTTGTAACATAACCTTTATTGGCAATGACAGAGGTCAAACGTTTCCTGTAAGTCTTCACCAGGTTTGCACACACTGTAGCTGGTATTTTTGCCCATTCCTCCATGCAGATCTCCTCTAGAGCAGTGATGTTTTGGGGCTGTTGACCCCATGAGATGGGATCTTGCGTTTGGCCCCAGATTGAGGGAGATTATCAATGGTTTTAGATGTCTTCTATTTTCTTACCATTGCTCCCACAGTTGATTTATTCACACCAACCTGCTTGCCTATTGTAGATTCACTCTTCCAAGCCTGGTACAAATCTACAATTTTCTTCCTGGTGTCCTTCGACAGCTCTTTGGTCTTAGCTGTGGTTGAGTTTGGAGTCTGACTGTTTGAGTCTGTGGACAGGTGTCTTTTATACAGGTAACAAGGTCAAACAGGTGCCATTAATACAGGTAATGAGTGGAGGACAGAGGAGCTTCTTAAAGAAGTTACAGGTCTGTGAGAGCCAGAAATCTTGCTTGTTTGTGGGTGACCAAATACTTATTTTCCACCATGGTTTACAATTAAATTCTTTAAAAATCCTACAATGTGATTTCCTGGAATTTTTCTTCTCAATCGTGGTTGTCAGTCATGGTTGAAGTGTACCTATGATGAAAATTACAGACCTCTCTCATATTTCTAAGTAGGAGAACTTGCATAATCAGTGGCTGACTAAATACTTTTTCGCCCCACTGTACTTTAATAACGATACATTTTTTTAGAAAACACTCTTAAATTAATGAATGATCTTGTAATGGAGTTAATATTATGAGAATATGCCCCTCAGCTTAGTACTTCCTCTGTGAATATTCTGTAATGTATTATTCATCTTGTTGACTGTCATTGTATAAATGCAAAAAGAGCAGGTTGGCCCTGAGAATTCATCAGTGGCAGTAAAGTATGGCTTATGCTTCCATCAAAACAGCCTTGGGATGGTCAGATATTTAAGGGTAGAGCTGTGCCAGATCAGCAGTTTGCATTTTTGCAGCTGTTGTTTTATGACACGTGTACATGATGTTCCAAAATGTAAAATACCATACTAAATAATAGGGCTGTGCTTAAAAAAAAAAATGATACAGCAATATATCGCGATATTTATTTTTGTGATATACTATATTGATATTCAGCTCAAAATGAAGAAAAAACACATTTTCACTGGGGTGTAAACTGCAATTTTCACTCCTGTAGAAGTTTTGACGTGCAGTCTTATGCATGTTGTGGTAACATATTTTCGTTTGCTTGGAGTGCCAGACCATTTGCATATAATACTGTTGCTATGAATTTGACATTTCTGGGTTCCTGCTAATAGGAACAATAAACAAAAAAGATGTGACCTTTTATGTACCAACTATGCTGCTAAAATAGTAAAACCTTTAAAAATGCAAAACTGCATTTTTTTATTTATTTAGTTGACTAAAACTAGAGTAGAATGTTTTTAGTCTTTGTCAAATAAGACTACACTAAAACTAACAACAATTAAATGACTACAGTGTGACTAAAACAAATGAGGTTTAGTCAAACTTCTAAAACTAAATAAAAATCATCTATCAAAATTAACACTGCTCTTTTGTGACTGTATTGAGAGACTTCTTTGTGAAAGGTACTCATGTTTATGTAGATGAATTTCCACTATTTATTTCTAACAAGTTGTGCTCTTTGTATGTGTATGTGCCCATCCTATTGTAAGTAGTACTCCTTTGTTTGTTCCCTCATTCTGTATATTGTATTTAAACTGTAACTGTATAAACTGATTCACATTCAATCATTGAGTCTCTGTTTCAGCTGGCTGTTTCATCACTAGGACAGTGGTGGCCTAGTGATTAAGATACAGGGTTCAAATCCCACCTCATTGACCCATTGCTGTTTGTTACCATTGCCACAGTTGTTTGTTACAATTGTAAGATTGTGTCAATTGTAAGTGTAATTGTAAGTGGACAAAAAAGTTATGGACTGTGGTAGCCTAGCGGTTAAGGTACTGGAGTATGGACCAAAAGGTCCAGGGTTCAAATCCCACCTCTGCCAAGCTGTCACTGTCCTTTAACCCACAATTGGTTGAATTGTAAGATTGTATCAATTGTAAGTCGCTCTGGATAAGGGAAATGAATGCAACTCTGGACAGAAATAAATGTGGTTACATTGCAGATGCTTGTGGAAATGATGACACAGCGAATGTGTGCTGTAATCAAAACTAAAGGCGGCCCAACGAAATATTAGTGAGTCAAAGAAAAATATCAGTCATTTCAATCAGTAGTGTTTTCAGCGGTGTCTCTGACACATGTATGTATCATTTGTATGCAGTTTACTTGTGGAAATACCCTTTATATTTACATTACAGTAGCATAAAAATACTGTACTAATTGTCCGACCTGTTTCACAGAACGTATTGAATTCGTTAAATGTCGCATACTTGTACTACCTTAAGGCATTTTTTTATTGTGTACTTTAGTGCAGCAAGTAGGTGGTAAGATAAGACAGTAGGTTTATTTTTCTTGTTTAGCTAATGGTCCTAATGATCCTTCAACTGTTGTTTTTTCCTTGTATGGAATCCTGTTCTGCTGTCTTTTTTTAAATTGCTGATAAAAGTAAAATTTTCCTTGCCCAGCTCGGCCTGTGATGCAACAAAGTCTGACTACATTTATTAACTACTAGAAATCCAAGGGACCGAGAGACCAAAGATTTTTATTGTCCTGCCATCATGACAAGCAATAACCTGCATGGTCCCTGGACCTTTTTAACAGTCCCAAGAATGATGAATAGCTGATAAATGTGGGGCTGTGTAGACATGCCTATGGTCTTATTCGCCCACTGCACTCTGTTTGTCTGCTGTACGTTTTCTCTCCTATCTAGCTTTCCTCTGGTATATGATGCCATTTGTCATCTGAAGAACTTTCTTTGCAGTGTGTGTTGGTGCAGCTCTTTCATCACGCAGTACTTTTGCAAATGTCAGTGTGTGCTTGGTTGCCATAGAGAGTTCAGTGCTAGCTCTTACAGAGTTGTGAGTCACGAAACCTTGGTTAATGCTGAATAGTGTCACAGATGAATCTCAAATCTTTCCTTCTGTCTTTATCTCAGTTTTTCTTTCTCTCTCTCACAAACACTGCATATTTTGGAAGTGCCGAGGCTCAGGCGAGTGGAGCAGATGGGTGAAAGTATGGCAGGATGGACAGATTAGAGGAAGAGCAGGCTGGCTTGACATTCCCTCACTGTTTAGCCCTGAAATGCATAGGAGACATTGATTACTTTCAGCAACAGTTCTCATTTGAATGCTGTGGTTGTGGTCATGCAGCACAGTGGTTTACTTTGGTGGAAGATTAGTAAAAATCTTTGTAATTATTCCTTGATGGAAGATTGAAGATAAAGCAAGGGGGGGTTCGGAATTAAGATATACACTCATTGACAAAAAATGAACTCTCAAAGAAAGGGTTGTTGGAAACTTTATATGATGTTATACACTGGCTGGCCAAAAAAAGGTCAGCACCTGGATTTAACTAAGCAAATAGTTAAATAGTTTAAAAAAAGAGCCTCCCATCGGATAATTACTACGTTGGTGATTGTGTCAACTGGCAACAAGTTATTTAACCGTAACTGATGAAGTGAGGAGCTTCTCATTTGTTAAACAACCATGTTGAAAGACATCCTGATCGGCGATCACTTAAATGTTTGGTGAAATCAAATCATAGAAAAACAACAGTAGAACTCAGGGATATGTTTAATAGTGAAAGTAAGAGCATTTCCACATGCACAATGGAAAAAACTGACAAAACTCAAGGGATTGGGACTTAACATCTGTGTAACCTTAAGAAAACCACTTGTCAGTGAGGCTAGCTGGCAAAAACTGCTTCAATTTGCTAGGGAGCATAAAGATTGGACTCTGGAGAAATGGAAGAAGATCATGTTGTCTGATGAGTCTAGATTGACCCTATTCAAGAGTGATGGGCGCATCAGGGTAAGAAGACTCATCCTGTGGTCGTGGAAAAGATGGTAATCTGTTTCAGAAGGGTCAAATTGTGAAATAGTGGTTCAGGGAGCATGAGCTATCATTTTCACACATGGATTGGCCACCACAGAGTCTAGACCTGGACCCCATTGGGAATCTTTGGGATGTGCTGGAGAAGACTTTGCGCAATGAATGCAACTCTGGCCAGAAATAAATATTGTGCAGAAGCTTGTGGAAATGATGCCACAGCGGATACATGCCGTGATCAAAGCCAATGTCGGTCCAACCAAATATTAGTGTGACATTTTTTTTGTTCAGTCAGTGTATGTAAGTGATTACAGTATTGGAGCGAAAGGCTAAGTTTACTGGGGAAGACTGTACAACTAAAAAGAGGCTCTAGTACCCTGTTAGGCCACCTCTAGCCTGGATACAAGATGAGATCCGGTTGGGCATTGAGCCAAACAGGTTTTGTATGGTATCCTGTGGCACATTTGCCCACAGATGTTGTAGCTGGACCTGTAGGTCCTGCACACTTGTAGGTTGCTGAAGCTGGCATCCAAGCTAGTCCCATTAATGCAGGATTGAACAGCTCATGAGACCTCCATACTCAAAACTGTCCATTGTCCGATCCCAAACAGAACCTGGATTTGTCCCTAAAGACGATACTGTTCCAGTCTGTAGAAGTCCAGGTTTCTCATTCATGACACCACTGCAAACAAAGACGACGGTGACTGGCTGTCAATGGCAGGAAACATAATAGGTGACGTGACAACAAATTTTCTTTTGTTAAGGGGAGTGTAGGGAAGGTGCTGCTTGTGTCTGGATGGTAGACGACAACACTGTGGGAGCTGCTCGAGCTTGTCTTCGGATCAAACGATCCTCTCTACTGGTGGTCTGTCTGGGCAATCCAGAACCCCTCACAGAACCACTGCTCCCAACACCTCCTAACAGTTCGTTCAGAACAGCCTAGATGGCGGTCGATTCGACAAAATGAGCGTCCTGCTTCTCTCAGTCTAATGATGCACCCCCTCTCAAAGTCAGTCAACTGGGTGAAATGTCTTCAAGACATTTATTATATTACTAAATGCAGAGTTTTCAAGTAATCCAACATTTCTGTCTAGGTGTTTTAAATTTTTTTTGTCAATGATTGTATTGTATTCTGACATCCTCGAAACACCTACTCAAGGCGTTTGACTAAATGGGTTAAGGATTTGGTGTAGAATTACACCATTTTCACTATGTAGTTTTATTTTTTGAACTTTTGTAGCCACATTCAGCAGCATAGTGTAGAATTGCCAGTATACTGATGAAAACTCACAATGTTCTATAACAGGTTCAAGGCTTGTACAGAATTCACCATTGTGAATTCACCATTATCCCAAGCTGCCACTATTGGATTCTTGAGGTCACTGAATAAGGGCAGTGTGATACTTCAAGCTCCTGCCACTGCTACCGCAAAACCCTGTGTTATGGTGAACACTGCGTGCGGCTGCTCAGCCACGGAAACCCTCATGCTGAACAATTCCTGGAAATTATTGCAACCTACGCCAAGCCAGTATTGTGCTCTACTTAACTGCTAGTAGTACATTGCTTTGTGTGTGAGCTTTCGCATGTTTCCACTTCACAAAGACAGCATTACTGTCGGGCAGAGCAAAAATGTAACAGTCTGACTTGTTGGAAAGTGTTCCTGTGACAATACTCTGAAAGTACCTGAGCTGTTCAATTCTTTTACAGTTTATGTCAAGGGATTTCACTGACATGTTTTGCTTTAATGCTCCTGTTATGACTAAATGTGAGCTAAACCCACTAATTACAAGGTGTGACCAGATGTTTTTGGCTCTGTAACAAATTTTGTACATTACGTCTGCCTAAATACACATGGATCGAACTGGAGAAGTCCTTCTAAAAATACTATGTGGCCAAAAGTTTTTGTTCCTACCCAAAACATGGTATGTTTTTTACCCTCTTGTTTTTTCTTACACCATTTCTGGCACCGTATGCTTATGTTCCTGCAAATGATTTATTACTGCTCGTCTGAAAACTCCCCCACAATAACATGAACTCGCGTGTATACACTCTCCAACATCTGTCAGCAGTTGCCCTGTGACTAATAAGCCCATCACGGTGTATTCATTACTCAACAAATGGAAAACATTTGGCTCAAAGCCATATTTAAATATATGTTTTGCACAGGCCTCTGTTTAATTCGTGTAGTTCTTCCTTTTATATTATGCATGCGCATTTTGTGTATTTTTACCTAACTTTATGGACCAGAATGGAGAAGGTTTATGCATATGCATGTACATTTGCGCCAGTGGACTAGTAACCGTGCTAATTAGAGGGCAGAGTTGAGCGATTATCAGTGTTTACATTCCTCTCCGCTAACACCCAGAGGCCATTCAGCTGCCTGGCCTTGAGAGAGACAGAGAGAATAAATATTGTGCATTAGACTCACAAAACTCCATATTTAAAGTTGAAATTTAGTGCTGTTACATTGGATGACCGAGATTTTGCTGAATACTTTGGGGTCTTATGAATTGTAGGCTGCTGATCATAAATCACCTTAAACTTATTCTATCGTGTATCATTTTGTGATAACTATTACAAAATGATACAGTCAGTGTAGGTGCTATTGAATTATTAGTTGGATTAGATGCTGACAGACAGGCTATAAATGCTGCTAGTGAGTACAGGTACTCCCCAATTTATGATGGAGATATGTTCCGATAAATCTATCGTTGAATTTATTGTAAACTGAGGAGTTTATCACTTGTTCGGGAAAATTCGAAATCCAAAATTCAGAGTACGGGGGTGGGTATTGGAAAGGACTTCATGATACAATTATGTCACGATACATTGCGATACGATGCATATTGTGATTTACCTATATATTATTTACGTATGTATGATCTGAGTCGCCTTAATAGATCACATCACATTGATAATTAATTCAGCGGACAAATTGAGTCAAAACACCATACTGTGACATCTACTGGAGCTATAGTTTACACCCCATTTAAAATGTGAATATTGATGGTGAATGTTAATGTGCATATTCAATCTACTACTCTATTGAATATCTAGATATTCAATGTCTGCTACTCTGTTTGCAGCTGCTCAGAGTGAGGAGAGGGAGTGTGCTTATGCAGAACAGCAGCAGGCTCTGGCTGATAGTATTGGTGTTGGGGGAGAGGGACGGGTCTTCCTGGAGAATTCCACCATTCGCTGCAGTCAGGGAGGCCGGTGCTATGGACTATGGGAGAAAAAGCAGCACGGAGTCCGGCTGGTTAAACAAGGTACGTACACATTAGGAAAGTTCAAATCTTGTACAGGCAGGGTTATGATGCAGATTCGTTCCTACAGCATGGTGTAAGTCGATTTTCATTGTAAATTGATTCTTAACATTAAACAATTTATATAAATGAAAAAAGTGAAGAATTCCTTACCATAATAAATGGCAAAAATATAACAGTAAATACGTAAACGTCACGCAAGCGCAGGACAACGCGAGGTCCTGCACACTCGCCTTGGTGTATTACTATACCAGATCGACGCCGCTGCGAGGACAGTAACAAAATGTAGTCCTGGATTGGGCCTCATACAGTGGGGCAAAAAAGTATTTAGTCAGCCACTGATTGTGTAAGTTCTCCTACTTAGAAAGATGAGAGAGGTCTGTAATTTTCATCATAGGTAAACTTCATCTATGAGAGACTAAATGAGAAAAAAAATCCAGGAAATCACATTGTAGGATCTTTTAAAGAATTTAATTGTAAATCATGGTGGAAAATAAGTATTTAGTCACCCACAAACAAGCAAGATTTCTGGCTCTCACAGACCTGTAACATCTTTTTTAAGAAGCTCTTCTGTCCTCCACTGGTTACATGTATTAATGGCACCTGTTTGACCTCGTTATCTGTATAAAAGACACCTGTCCACAGCCTCAAACAGTCAGACTCCAAACTCAACCATGGCCAAGACCAAAGAGCTGTAGAAGGACACCAGGAAGAAAATTGTAGACCAGCCCCATCTGGGAAGAGTAAATCTACAATAGGAAAGCAGGTTGGTGTGAATAAATCAACTGTGAGAGCAATTGTAAAAAATGGAAGACATACAAGGCCATTGATAATCTCCCTCGATCTGGGGCCCCACGCAAGATCTCAACCTGTGGGGTCAAAATGATCATGAGACCGGTGAGCAAAAATCCCAGAACTACATGGAGGGACCTGATGAATGACCTGCAGAGAGCTGGGACCAAAGTAACAAAGGCTACCATCAGTAACACACTACGCCAAGAGGGACTCAGATCTTGCAGCCCCAGGCGTGTCCCCCTGCTTAAGCCAGTACATGTCCAGGCCCATCTGAAGTTTCCCAGAGAGCATATGGATGATCCAGAAGAGGATTGGGAGAATATCATGTGGTATAATATCAAAACTTTTTGGTAGAAACTCAAATAGCCATGTTTGGAGGAAGAAGAATTCTGAGTTGCGCCATACCTACTGTGAAGCATGGGGGTGGACACATCATGCTTTGGGGCTGTTTTTCTGCAAGGGGACAGGACGACTGATCCGTGTTAAGGGAAGAATGAACGGGGCCATGTGTCGTGAGATTTTAAGCCAAAACCTTCTTCCATCAGTGAGAGCATTGAAGATGGAACGTGGCTGGGTCTTCCAGCATGACAATGATCCCAAACGCACCGCTTGGGCAACGAAGGAGTGGCTCTGTAAAAAGCATTTTCAAGGTCCTGGAATGGCCTAGCCAGTCTCCAGGCCTCAACCCCATAGAAAATTTGTGGAGGGATTTGAAAGTCCATGTTGCCAAAAAAACATCACTGCTCTAGAGGAGATCTGCATGTAGGAATGGGCTACAATACCAGCTACAGTGTGTGCCAACCTGGTGAAGACTTACAGGTAACTTTTGACCTCTGTCATTACCAACAAAGGTTATGTTACAAAGTATTGAGTTGAACTATTGTTATTGACCAAATACTTATTTTCCACCATAATTTACAATTAAATTCTTTAAAAATCCTACAATGTGATTACCTGGATTTTTTTTTTTCTCATGTTGTGTCTCATAGTTGAAGTGTACCTATGATGAAAATTACAGATCTTTCTCATCTTACCAAGTAAGAAAACTTGCACAATCAGTGGCTGACTAAATACTTTTTTGTCCCATTGTACCTACGCCGACAGTCCCATACCTACGCATCATAACTTGAATGAATTTATTAGGAATAGCGTCGTAACATTGGTTTGGCGTAAGTCCAGTGCGGTGTAACCCGGGGACTGCCTGTAGTCTGATCCTTCGCCCTACAGCACCAAGGAATATCATGCGATCGGTGATTTTGCTTTTTAGTCCAGTGTGACTAATGCCGGCTTAAGGCCTTTTCACAAGGAGTCCGATTTTACAGTTGACAAAAATACACTGTTTTTTTTGTCAACTATACTGTTCATGCTAACAAAAAAAAAAAACCCACACACTACAGCCTCCCACGCATTAAAAAGACATGCTAATTTCCATGTTTTATGATGTAGTTATTGGGTGTCCAGAAACTTTTGTCTGTATAGTGTATAACCATGTATGAGGGTGATTTTTGCTAGTGGAAAGCGCTCAGAATTTAATGGTCTACTATCATCACTTTAATGTTAAGCTGGAACAAACAGTGCAATTCTTAACAAACAAAACATGAGCAGCAGCAGTTTTGCGAGGCACTGCAACATTTCTGTTTAGTCAGTTATTGTTGTTAGGACCTCTACAATTCTTATACAGAATGTCATATCCTGCAGGCTGCTGGACGTATCTCGGTGACCAGCAGACATGCCATGATGATGTGTGCCAGGTGACAACCCCGCCGTCCCAAAACCAAAATGGCAGCTACCGGTTCTGCTGCTGTAGCAGAGACATGTGCAACCTCAACTTCACCGAGGATTTCATGCCAGCCAGGCCCACCACAGCGCCGCCAGTCTGTGAGTCGACGCCACTTATTTTTTTTCTCGTATACCTTAAGCAGGTTCTGTGAATATTTTTAGTATCAAGCTGGGGTCAGTTATCTGCCAGTTCATTATTGCACCTTTCCTTTGACCCTTGGCCAGGTACTCGTCCTCTTTACCAGGAGGAGGCTGTCCTGATTGCCCTGGCAACCGTCTCCATGGTAGCAGTGCTAGTTGTGCTGCTCTTTTTTTGCTTGCGAATGCTCAGAAGTGAGTTGCCACAGCATTGTATTTAAGAGCTTCCATAGAATTAGACTTATCTACTTGGTACATGTAAATATGCACTGTGTGTGTGTGTGTGTGTGTGTGTGTGTGTGTTCGTGTTCGTACAGGACATGGTAAGCAGAGTCTTCATAACTTGAACATGCTGGAGGCACCTGCGTCTCCCCCCTCACTGGATTTGGACAACCTCAAACTGCTGGAGGTACAATGTCATACACTTTTCCTCCACCTGCAATGATATGAGTTTTGCTGAAGCCCTTTGTTGACATGTAGGCTGGTGCATTAAAACACTGAGTGCGTTTATATGCGCTTAATAAGACGATCACTGCAGGAAATCAGATTTTGTCAGTAATCCGATCAAGGAGTATGGTTTACATGACCCAGGCAGTAATCAGATTTCTACTTTGCAGCGAGCCAATAATCTCACAGAAAGCTGTGACGTCAACTTGATTTTTTTTTAATATTAAATAATCAAATTATAATTTTCTTTACTATATATTGCAGTTCAGAGTCTCCACAAAGTGTTCGATAGCTGTTCTTCATTTAACTTCGGGTTGCCAGATCCTGTGAGAGAATGTTCTAGGTAAATAAGCCCAAAGGAAGTGAAATCTCTAAAAATAGGAGGACCTGGCAACCATGGTTTTTCCTCCAGCCGCTCCGTGCACATGCGCAGACTACCAAATCCGGCTAATTGGTGTACATGATATGAGAAATCTGATTACTGAGCTCAAATCCAGCTCTCTTTATGGGATTACTTGCTCTAATTTCCAGATCAGAGTATGCTGTGTACCACTTTAATAGTCAGACAACTGCAGAAATCCGACTATGATCGGATTATTAAGTGCACGTAAACGCACAATGCTCAGTGGTTTCAAGGTTGCCAAAGTGTGCGAGAAAATATCTTTCTAACCCTTACAACAGCAGCCTGAACCGTCGATACAACACCGCACAACACAAAATCTTAGCATGTGAAATGGTCTTTTTTGAAGGCAATAAATCTTCTTTTTCTCTGATTAGATGAAAACTTACAAGGCACTGTAAGTGTAAGATTAATTTGCTTATTTTAAGAAGAATTACCTTGATCATCTTCACTTTTTTCTCCAAATTTTACCTTCTTTTAAGTAACTTGGGGCTCAAATGAATCACAAAAAGTCACCGGTGAAGTTCTTCTGTTTCTTCTGTCTGGATTTAAGATAGAAAATCAGCACTTTTCACTTGATTTTAGAATTAGTATTAGTATTAATATTTTTTATTTTAAGAAATCTTACTAAGTATAAAATTTGCTTTACTCCACTGGCAGATGTTTTTGCTTAATATAAGCATTTTCATCTCATTTTTGATATTTTTTTTTTTTCTTGCTCTCTATCAGACCAGCCTTTTCCAGTCTTCTGTTGTCCAATTTTGGCGCTTCTGTGCAAATTGGCGCCTCAGTTGTCTGTTCTTAGCTGACAGGCATTCGGTCTTCAGGTGTTGTAGCCCATCTGCTTCAAAGTTCGAAATGTTGAGTGTTCAGAGTTGTGCTATTCTTCATCCCTCGTTTGTAGCACCTGGTTACTTGAGTTACTGTTGCCTTTCTGTCAGCTCGAGCCAGGCTGGCCATTCTCCACTGACCTTTGCATTGAGATTTGGATTAGATATTAGTAACGAGCAGTTGAACGGGTGTACCTAATAAAGTGGCCGCTGGGTGTGTAGTGAGATGAATATGAAACGTGCGACGATGCAGGAATGCATAAAGTGTTATGTGCAGAAAAATGTGATGTGGATGAAGAACAGGATATGAACTAGTATATGCTTACATTTTCCGTTCGCTTGTTGTAAATGATGGTTATTACTGTTCCCCCATTATTTTGACTCATTATTTTTCCGATCATCATCTCCCATCTTCCTCCCTGCAGCTGATAGGCCGCGGTCGATACGGGGCAGTGTACCGTGGCTCTCTGGATGAGCGCTCCATAGCAGTTAAAGTCTTCTCAAGTGTAAACCGACAGCCTTTTGTGAACGAACGCTCCATCTACCGCCTCCTGCTGGAGCACGATAACATCGCCCACTTCCTCGAGACTGAGGAACGGATCGGGACTGACGGCCTGCCCGAGTACCTGCTCCTGATGGAGTTCTACCCACATGTGAGCATTTCACTGCATTTCTACTGAAGTTGATACAAGTTATTCAAAGTTAGATTTGCCCAAGTACAGGTAGACCCTGATTTACGAATGGGATGAGCTCTGACAGTTCCCTCGTACGTTGAATAAATAAATTGTAAATTTTTCCCATAAGGAATAATGGAAACTGAATGAATCCGTTCCAGACCCCCAGAAAATCCACACTGTACAAGGCATTATATGCACTAATGGAGTTGTATTGCACAGGTGCTCCCTGATTTATGATGGGGATACATTCAACAAATCCATCATAAGTTAAATGGATCATGAACCAAGGAGTTTTATATAGTCTGTACCCTGTCATAGTGGAGCGTATTACGCAGTGCGACTTACAGTTGATGCAGTCTTACAATTCAAGCAATTGTGGGTTAAGGGCCTTGCTCAAGACCCAACATTAGCGGTTTGTCACAGGTGGGATTTGAACCCTGGACCTTCTGGTACCTTACCCACTAGGCTACTAATGCTATTAATGTACAGCCATCCAAAACTGTTAACACAAAGCTTATTTTATAATAAAGTGTTGAAAATCTCACGAAATTTAGTGAATAATGGATTGAAAGTGAAAGTAAAAACAAAATACTTACTCATATTTGTATTAACTCAGAGCCTAAGCATAGCTGCTGATGCTACCTGCAGCGTGAAAGCCAAGAATATTCAGTTCCTGCTTCCTTTATTTGTTGCTTTTCTTTAGTTTTTTTCTTGTTTCAATTGATATTAAAAACCTCTACTTATATTTAGAGCTTATGGGAGAGATCTGGTGTCATGTCTGAAATTTCCACAGAACTCTATTGTGAGCAGGAAGCATAGCCTAGTCGTGATTGCTGCATATATAAATCCCAGTGCCCAAACATCTGAAATCCTCATCTTTTCCTCCTTTTTTATGATCTGCCTCTCTTGTTCTGTTTCCAGATTTCTTCACTTTGTTTCAGTAACGTGTGACCTGACTTTTTTTGCAGCTTCCTCTGTGCCCGACTTGATTCCTCCACTCCCTCCACATAAACACTGTAATGTGGTGGCTGTAACTTTTCATTTTTGACTAATGTGCATGTTCCGGAATGAACCTAACTCCGAATGTGTGTACTGGCAACCTGTAACTTACTCAGGCTTCCTGTAGAGTGTGTATTAATTCCTTCATTCATTGATGATCAGAATACCCCTCTGTATTACTGAAGGCAGTCGGAGTCAGAAGAGACTTTCAGAGTTATTGGCTAGTAAAGAATTGGCTGGAGTATTTGCTTGAGTGTTGGGAATCAGATGCATGTATTTGAAGCCGATGAATACAGTATTCCAAACAATAGACCACTATGGTTTGGAATAGACATATAGCCTCTAATATTTATCCTAGGGTTTGATTAGAAGCTGTTTGAGCACAGTAATTATTAAGTGTTAATGTGGCGGCATGTCCCTGACGGCGGAGGCCCTGGTGATGTGGGTAGGCTAGGGTTGGGATGCCAGTATAGGTAAAGGGTAGGGGAGAAAATACAACACTGGCCATCACACTCAACCTCGACAAACACAAGCCATATGAAACCAGTGTCTGAAACCTAAGCAGCGAAAGTGAATAATCAGAGCCAGAATGGGCAGGTCAGCACCAGAATCACAAGTACCAAAATGGCGAATGTGAGCTGAAGAAAATGGGCTAAACCATCAAGTGTCCAAAGTGGGGATTAAAGCGAGCATCAAAGCAAGCCAGAGTTTCAAAACGAGTTTCAAAGTAAGTTTCAAAGGGAATTTCAAATTGAGTATCTAAATGAGTTTCATAATGAGTTCAAAAATGAGTAAACAAGTTTCAAATCAGGTTTCAAAGAGTATCTAAATTAGCTTCAAAGTGAGTGACTAAAGTTTAAAGCTACTTTCTGAAACGTGTATCTAAACGACTTTCAAAGTGAATTTTAAAATTGAGTATCTAAACGCTTCAAAAGAGTATCTAAACGAGTCTCAAAGCGAGTTTCAAAACGAGTATCTAAATGAGGTTGAGTTTCAAATCGAGTTTCAAAGAGGGCCTGTCACAATCATGAAACTTTAGCTGACGATTAGTTTTCAGATAAATAATTGCAATTAACTTTTAATTGCCTGTGCACTGAAAGCAGAGCAGCTGTCTTACTTACTAGCCATGTTTGATTAGCAGCTAATATTGATTACTGTCAGAATGATGCGCTACATGTGTGTGCACCCAAAAGATTCACACACATGCTTACAAAAATAAAATGCAAAGCACGATAATGTGAAAATATCAACCAAAAAAAAAAATTCTGCTAGCATACATACCAAAAATATAGAAAGAACTACACAGATAAGAAATGCACCAACATTACTCAGCGCTGGCTTCTAAACGTGTTACAGCACCAAGTTGGTTCACAATTTTTGTTTTCGTTAACCTCTAAGTCTCAATGAATTAGTGTTAGTGGAACATCAAACCAATTCAAATATTAGTCAAAGACAACACAAGCACACACAAAATGCAGTTTTTAAATGAAGGTGTTTATTATTAAGGAACAAAAAATTCCAAACCTACATGGCCCTGTGTGGAAAAAGTGATTGTCCCCTAAACCTAATAACTGGTTGGGCCACCCTTAGCAGCAACAACTGCAACCAAGCCTTTGTGATAACTTGCTATGAGTCTTTTATGGTGTTGTGGAGGAATTTTGGCCACTCATCTTTGCAGAATTGTTGTAATTCAGCCACATTGGGGGGTTTTCCAGCATGAACGGCTTTTTTAAGGTCATGCCACAACATCTCAATAGGATTCAGGTCAGGACTCTGACTAGGCTACTCCAAAGTCTTCATTTTGTTTTTCTTCAGCCATTCAGAGGTGGACTTGCTGGTGTGTTTTGGGTCATTGTCCTGCTGCAGAACCCCAAGTTCGTTTCAGCTTGAGGTCCCGAAACAGATGGCTGGACATTCTCAAAGGAAAGGGGGCTTCAGGATTTTTTAGTAGGACAACAGAATTCATAGTTCCATTTATCACACAGCAAGTCTTTCCAGGTCCTGAAGCAGCAAAAACAGCCACCAGACCATCACATCTACCACCACCATATTTTACTGTTGCTATAATGTTCTTTTTCTGAAATGCTGTGTTTACTTTTACACCAGATGTAAAGGGACAAATCACCCCTTCCAGAGGAGTTTCAGCTTTTGTCTCGTCATCCACAGAATGTTTTCCCCAAAAGTGGTGGGGATCATCAAGTGTGTGTTCTGGAAAAATTGAGACGAGCTTTAATGTTCTTTTTTGCTCAGCAGTGGTTTTCGTCTTGGAACTCTGCCATGCAGGCCATTTTTGCCCAGTCTCTCTTTCTTATGGTGGAGGTATGAACACTGACCTTAAACTCAGCCAAGTAAAGCCTGCAGTTCTTTGAATGTTGTTGTGGGGTCTTTTGTGTGACCTTTCACGGTGTTTTTTGGGAACATTTTGGTCGGCTGGCCACTACTTTCAAGGTAAAACCAATGTTTCCTTGTCTTTCTCCATTTGTGGGATAATGGGCCTCTCACTGTGCGCTGGAGTCCCAAAGCTTTGTAGAAATGGCTTTATAACCCTTTCAGACTGACAGATCTCAATACTTTCTTTAATTGTTTTCCGAATTTCTTTGGATCTCGGCATGGTGTGTAGCTTTAAGGATCTTTGGTGTTCTTAATTTTGTCAGGCAGGTCCTATTTAAGTGATGTCCTGATTGAGAACAGGTGTGGCAATAATCAGGCCTGGGTGTGGCTAGAGACAGTGAACTCAGGTGTGATAAACCATAGTTAAGTTATGTATTAACAAAGGGGCAATCACTTTTTCACACAGGGCCATGTAGATTTGGGTTTTTGTTCTCCCTTAATAATAAACACCCTCATTTAAAAACTGCATTTTGTTTTTACTTGAGTTGTCTTTGACTAATATTTAAATTGGTTTGATGTTCCGAAACACTTAAGTGTGACAAACATACAAAAAAATAGGAAATCAGGAAGGGGGCAAACCACTGTATATGTGTATTATTTTTTTTAAATTAAATTATTACATGGAACATTGAGACTGCCAGGGGTGTTGGGTCACTTTCCGAGTCTCTGTTCTCTAACGTTTTTTCCTCAGTACATTTAGAGACAGTATTCTATAATAAAGTGCTGTATAAATAAAATAGACTTTGATTTTGACTTTCACAAATGGAAAATGTTAACAAGGTAAACGCAAGTTATCACTTTAGTTTATTTGTTAGTGATGCTTAGAACCTCTCACGTGCAAGGTGACACTGAGGAATGAGTCCAGAATAGACGCTGAGCCTTCGCTCTGGCCTTGCATTTTTCATACAGTGCTTGGTGTAAATTGCCAAATACGTCGAGAACTCCTCCATTGTGTATTTGTGTATCTGAATATAAAGGTAATCAGGTACTGTTGTATAATATCAATATTGACCCAACCACCGAAACTCATGTAACTCATAGACTCTAAGTAACAGGGTATCCCCAGAAGAGTCATACATAGACAGACAAACAATGAAGACCCATGATGGGATCCAAGTGGCTGAGATGGCAACCATGGCAACCACGTCTGATTCTGCTAGCTGGTGTTCCGGGCTATGTTTGTGTGCAAGCACAGACTGAGAAAACCGATTGAGATCAGAGTAAGGGTATACATGCGTTGAGAAATCCATCTCTCTTTATTTGATATCTTAATCTGATTTCTAGGCCCTTAATCTGATCTGAGAAATCAATTTACCATGGGGATATTTTCTCATAAAACCATCATAAATTAAATGTAACATGAACTGCGGAGATTAATGAGTGTTTGGTATCATAGTGGAGGCAAGGCTGAAGTTGGCTTCTTATTCGCATTTTCTGGTCCGCCTTAAATGACTGCAGTTAGATTATGGTACCTGTAGATGGAGATTCCGCCTCGTGATAAGTAAGTTAATGTTTAAAACACTTAGATTTACCTACAGATGACCAAAGTCACAATACTTATTTTATAATGGTGTTGAAAATCCCATGTGATTTAGTGTGCAATGGATTGAAAGTGCAAACATTTACTTAGTTATTGGTTAACTAACTGCAGCCTGTGTTCTGGAGCTTTCAGTTCCTGTTTTGCTTTCAGTTGGCTCTTATAAACTAATCTATTTGGGCCCATGGAGACTTATTTGCATTAAGAATACTGTACATGTAGATGTAAAATAAAGAAAAACAGAATCTTCTGTGAGCTAGAGCTTTGTGAATCTGAATCACAGTGTACCGAATCATGAATCATGACTCGAGTATCTGCTGAAACATGTTGCGTGGCTCAACTTCTACAAGTTCAAGCAAGTGTGCTGAGTACCGAGCAAACAACGAGGACCAAGAAAGATTTTCTTCCTCAGAATGTGGTGAGAACCGAAGTTGACGAGTTCTGAGGTGGTTGAGAACTGAGGTGCCATTGTACCTTGTTCAGCATTGCCAATGCAGTGCAGCTTCTGCTCGCATATAAAAAATGGATGTGTTTCTGTTTTCATGAAAGTGAGTCAGCCTTTGGTTGGAACTGAACTGGGCATACCCTTTTAGTACCTCCACACCCACTGTTTGATGGACAGCTAAGATGTGCCACCCATTTAGTAAATGAACAATGTCTTGCTCTCTTCATTCTCTCTGGGTTTTACACTGAACTCCTCTTTCTTACCTTTCTTACCTCTTTGTTTCCCCAGGGCTCTCTGTGCACATATCTGAGCACAAGGACTGTTGACTGGCTGAGTTGCTGTCGCCTGGTTCTCTCTGTGACCAGAGGACTGGCTTATCTGCACACTGAGCTTGTAAGAGGAGGTTAGTTGTAGCAAAAAACACACCCACATGGACCTATGCTGGGAGCAGTCCACCTGAGATCCAAATTATGATTTGACTTTGTAGATACACTAACCCATCATTTTATTAACTACACCTCCTTTTCTCTACACTCATTGTCTGGTTTTTAAACACTGTGTTCACTCATTGTGCACTCTATTAGACACTATTACCATATTGCTCCACCTTGTAGATGGAAAGTCAGAGACTGTAGTTCATCAGTGCTGATGGCTGGACATTTTTGGTCGGTGGACTATTTTCAGTCCAGCATTGACATTGAGGTGTCAAACTCCAGCAGCACTGCTGTGTCCGATCCACTCATACCAACAAAACACACACTAACACCACCACCACCACCACGTCAGTGTCACTGCAGTGCTGAAAATGACCCACCACCCAAATGTGAGTTCTATTTGACCACAGGTCAGGGAACAGCATAAAGGAGACTACCAAAGTATGTAGAGAAACGGATGGACTACAGTCTGTAATTCTAGAACTACAAAGTGCTTCTATATAAATGGAACTGATAACAAGGACTCAAATCATTTATAAATGATAAACACAGCCTGGTCAAAGAAAGGTCACCACCTGGATTTTACTAAGCAATGGGTAAGAGCCTCCCATCAGATAATTACTGCAAATTGGTGATTATGTTTCAGCTGGCAACAAGTTATTTAACCCTAGGTGATGCAGTGAGGAGCTTTTCATTTGTTAAACAACCATATCAAAATACACATCCTGTGGTAATGGAAAAGATCATAATCTGTTTCAGAAGGGTCGAATTATTGCCATGCATTAAGCAGAGAAAACATCTAAGGAGATTGCTGAAACTACTAAAATCGGGTGAAGAACTGTCCGACATATTATTAAGAAGTGGAAGGACAGTGGGGAAACATCATCTTTGAGAGGTGTGGTCGGGAAAAAATCTTGAGTGATCATGATCACTTAAATGTTTGGTGAAATCAAATCATAGAAAAACAACAGTAGAACTCAGGGATATGTTTAATAGTGAAAGTAAGAGCATTTGTATGAGCACATGCACAGTGCGAAGGGAACTCAAGTGATTGAGACTTAACAGCTGTGTAGCCTTAAGAAAACCTCTTGTCAGTGAGGCTAGCTGGCAAACATGGCTTCAGTTTGCCAGGGAGCATAAAGATTGGACTCTGGAGCAATGGAAGAAGGTCATGAGGTCTGATGAGTCCAGATTGACCCTGTTCCAGAGTGATGGGCGCATCAGAGGCGGCTGAAGTGATGCACCCATCATGCCTAGTGCTGTACAAGCCTGTGGGGGCAGTGCTATGATCTGGGGTTGCTGCAGTTGGTCAGGTCTAGGCTCAGCAACATTATGTGCCCAAAGAATGAGGTCAACTGACTACCTGAATATACTGAACGACCAGGTTATTTTATCAATGGATTTTTTTCTTCCCTGATGGCATGGACATATTCCAAGATGACAATGCCAGGATTCATCGGGCTCAAATTATGTGGTTCAGGGGGCATGAGCCATCATTTTCACACATAGATTTGCCACCACAGAGTCCAGAGCTGAACCCCATTGAGAAACGAATGCAACTCAGGACAGAAATAAATGTTGAGACATTGCAGAAGCTTGTGGAAATGATGCCACAGCGAATGCATGCCGTAATCAAAGCTTAAGTCAGTCCAACAAAATATTAGTGTGTGAGTGACCTTTTTCTGGTCAGGCAGTGCATTTTTTAAATAGAATAACAATATTAAAACTCTGTTTACAAGCTTTCTGTGTCACCAGTAAACAGCTATATTCAAGTCAGATTCAGAAAGCAGTCTAACCAGATGAGTGCTTACCAGCATTATGCACCCATAGGATAGTACTGCATAAACAGGGTGCGAGAGGAGATGCCAAAATACGCTTCTTAACACTTCTTTTACTTTTTTTTTTTCTTTTTCTCTGTCTTTCAGATATTTATAAGCCCGCAGTCTCCCACAGGGACCTGAACAGTAGGAACGTGTTGGTGAAGGCAGATGGCAGCTGTGTGCTCAGTGATTTTGGCCTTTCTATGGCTCTAACTGGGAAGAGGCAGTCAGGCCATGCAGATGATGACAACACGGCTATCAGTGAGGTCTGTACAGGCCAATTACTCTTTCTGTCAGGACTAACAGACCTACAACAAATCAGTACAGGTATGCGCCGTTTACCAACCGCATTACGTTCTGCGAAAGGGGATGTTGACCAGACATTAGCATAGTCACGTCATCTTTTTATGCTACTTTAACGTAGAAATAATGGGTATTTTCACCAGACAACTTCACGGACTATATGTAAATGCGTCAGAGATAATGCTGAAAACATGAGTTCCCTAATGACGGAAGCCAAAAATGCACTGATAGACGAGTGAATGTGAACCAGTTTACAGTGGGGCAAAAAAGGATTTAGTCAGCCACTGATTGTGCAAGTTCTCTGACTTAGAAAGATGAGAGGTCTGTGATTTTCATCATAGGTACACTTCAACTATGAGAGACAAAATGAGGAAAAAATCCAAAACTCACATTGTAGGATTTTTAAAAGAATTTAATTGTAAAAATTTCTGGCTCTCACAGACCTCTGCTTGTGGATACGCAGAGTTGATCGGCTGTTTAAGGCCTCAACGCCCAGTGTTAAAAGACAGATTTTTATTTCCTCTTATTATTTATTTCAATTTTCTAGACCTTGGTCATTAACACAAACGAATGTTGATTGGATGGACGTTAAACAGTGCATACCTGTATTTATTAGCTTATTACTGCTGGATGAAGAATGCATGATTTAGTGAAATTTTCTAGTCAGCACATTACCCAAGAGTTTACAGCATGTTACCCAATGAATGTGGCCATGTTTGTGACTAATCAAAACTCAGTTACTAGTTCTTTTGTCCTAACAACAAAGGAAGCTGTTCATTATTTTTAGGAAATGATTATTGCGCAAATAAAACTGCGTGTTTGGGTGTGTAGGTGGGGACAGTGCGTTACATGGCTCCAGAGGTACTGGAAGGGGCAGTGAACCTGCGAGACTGCGAGGCTGCACTGAAGCAGGTGGATGTTTATGCACTGGGTCTGCTTTACTGGGAGAGCTTCATGCGCTGTGCTGATCTCTTTCCAGGTACTGCTCATGCTCACATTACAGTAAATGTGTCATATATATATATATATATATATATATATATACACATATATATATATATATATATATTTTTTTTTTTTTTTTTTTTTTTTTTTTTTTTTGCAAAGTGAATTGTTAGATGATGTCATTTTCATTTAGAACTGATGCAGGCCTACATTTATAAATGTGCTTAGTAAATATTCTCTATACAATTATGTGTCGTTTTACCCATTTTTAGATCAGAGCCCACCCATGTTAACAACAAAAGATAATGGAGGAAGGAGTAAAAAGTTAAAAATGAAATGAAGGAAAATAAAGGAGAGTAAGAATTCATTCATTTAAAAAAATTAAATGGTAAAACAATTTATTTCAGAAGGAAGAAAGGGAAATTAAGAAGGAATGAATTAAGGGAAATAAAGAAATGAGGAAGGAAGTTAAGTAAGAACAATAGGAAGGTAGAAAAATACAGAAGGAAGTAAGGATAATATACAAAGGGAAATACAGAACAAAGGAAAACTAGATTGAAAGGAGCTAAATAAATACCATGATGGAAGGAAAAATCAGAAAGAATGAATGTAAATAAAGAAGGAGAATAAAGATTTAAAGCAAAAAACATTAAAATGAACGGAAATAAAGAAGGGGGAAAAATGGAAATTAAGAAACTGTGGAATTAAATGAAGAAGGAAAAGTAATTAAAAGTTACAAAAAAATAAAAGAGGGGGAAAAAAGGAATAAAATGGCAGTTAGAAGGAAGAAAGGATTACAAAGTGAAGGAAGGAATAAAAATAAAGACAGAAGGAAGGCAGGACAGTAAAGGAAAGAAGGAGGGAAAATAAGAGAAGGTTGCCAGAAAAAGGAAAAGAATGAAAATAAAAAAGGCAGAAAGAAATGACTTAAAGGAAGGAAAGTAAATCTAGAACGGAGAAAGGACGAAAGTTAGGCAGGAAATATAAAGGAAATAAGGAAGAAAGGAATATGAATAAAAAGGGAAATTTTAAAAAAGTGGGAACGTGATTCTTTTTTCACTGGTCAGGAAGGAGAACACGGGGCCAGTCTATAGCCAGCAGGGGTCACTGCAGTTCTTGCATCATCCAGCCTGCATGCTCTCGATTTGGCATGGCCTGTGTCTTCATGCCCTTGTGATGCCTCATTTTCCAAGAAGGCACTTCTGGGCTATCAAATTACCACTATGCCACCTGAGCGCCCATTCACATTATATCATACAGTGTTTTGAAGAAGCCCTGGTTTGCATTTTGTCTTCAGTTAGTTTTGCACGTCGCCTCTAAACTAGGGTGAGTCTGGACAGAAGTATTTTCCTGAACCCTAAATTATTTCTCTGACATGCATGTGCCAGGTGAATCCGTGCCCCCTTTCCAGCTGGCCTTCCAGGCTGAAGCAGGGAACCACCCGACCATAGAGGAAATGCAGGCGATGGTGTCTCGCCACAAGCAGAGACCCAAATTCCCAGAGGCCTGGAAAGAGAATAGTCTGGTAAAAAAAAAAAGCATGATTTGGTCCAGCGTTAATTAATACCACACACCATATACAGTGGTGCTTGAAAGTTTGTGAGCATTTAAGAAATGTTTATATTTCTGAATAAATGACCTAAAACATCATCAGATTTTCACACAAGTCCTAAAAGTAGATAAAGAGATCATTTATTTATTGAGGAAAATGATCCAATATTACATATTAGTGAGTGGCAAAAGTATGTGAACCTCTAGGAATAGCAGTTAATTTAAAGGTGAAATTGGAGTCAGGTGTTTCAATCAATGGGATGACAGTCAGGTGTGAGTGGGCACCCTGTTTTATTTAAAGAACAGGGATCTATCAAAGTCTGCTCTTCACAACACATGTTTGTGGAAGTGTATCATGGCAAGAATAAATGAGATTTCTGAGGACAACAGAAGGAGTTTTTGATACTCATCAGGCTGGAAAAGGTTACAAAACCATCTCTAAAGAGTTTGGACTCCTCCAATCCACAGTCAGATAGCTTGTGTACAAATGGAGGAGATTCAAACCATATACAGTGGGGCAAAAAAGTATTTAGTCAACCACTGATTGAACAAGTTCTCCTACTTAGAAAGATGAGAGAGGTCTGTAATTTTCATCATAGGTACACTTCAACTATGAGAGACAAAAAGGAAATCACATTGTAGGATTTTTAAAGAATTTAACTGTAAATCATTATGGAAAATAAGTATTTGCAAGATTTCTGGTTCTCACAAACCTGTAACTTCTTTAGAAGCTCTTCTGTCCTCCACTCGTTACCTGTATTAATGGCACATGTTTGTCCTCGTTATCTGTATAAAAGACACCTGTCCACAGCCTCAAACAGTTGAAGGACACCAGGAAGAAAATTGTAGACCTGCACCAGGCTGGGAAGAGTGGATCTACAATAGGCAAGCAGGTTGGTGTGAATAACTCAACTGTGGGAGCAATTGTAACAAAATGGAAGACATACAAGGCCATTGATAATCTCCCTCGATCTGGGGCCCCACGCAAGATCTCATCCTGTGGGGTCAAAATGATCATGAGAACGATGAGCAAAAAATCCCAGAACTACATGGAGGCACCTGATGAATGACCTGCAGAGAGCTGGAACCAAAGTAACAAAGGCATCAGTAACACACTACGCCAAGAGGGACTCAGATCCTGCAGTGCCAGGCGTGTCCCCCTGCTTAAGTCAGTACATGTCCAGGCCCGTCTGAAGTTTGCCAGAGAGCATATGGATGATCCAGAAAATTAAGAGAATATCATGTCGTCAGATGAAATCAAAGTACAACTTTTTGGTAAAAACTCAACTCGTCGTGTCCTCTCCTTCCATCAGTGAGAGCATTGAAGATGGAACGTAACTGGGTCTTTCAGCATGACAATGATCCCAAACACACCTCTCGGGCAATCCCTGTCATTGCCAACAGAGGTTATGTTGCAAAGTATTGAGTTTTGAACTTTTGTTATTTTGTTATTTTGTTATTGACCAAATACTTATTTTTTACCATAATTTACAATTAAATTCTTAAAAAATCCTACAGTGTGATTTCCTGAATTTTTTTTTTCTCATTTTGTCTCTCATAGTTGAAGTGTACCTATGATGACAATTACAGACCTCTCTCATCTTTCTAAGTAGGAGAACTTGCACAATCAGTGGCTGACTAAATACTTTTTTGCCCCACTGTATACCCTCTCCAGGAGTGGTCGACTAACAAAAATCACTCCAAGAGCAAGGCGTGTAATAGTTGGTGAGGTCACAAAGGACCCCAGGATAACTTTTAAGCAACTGAGGAACCATCAGAGGAACACTGTGCTACATTGGTGTGCATGGCAGGGTTGCAAGGAGAAAGCCACTGCTCTCCAAAAAGAACATAGGCCAGAAGGCTATTGGAAGAATGTTTTGTGGACCGATGAGGCCAAAATAGAACTTTTTTGTTTAACAGAAAAGCGTTATGTTTGGAGACAGGAAAACACTGCATTACAGCATAAGAACCTTATCCCATCTGTGAAACATGGTGGTGGTAGTATCATGGTTTGGACCTGTTTTGCTGCATCTGGGCCAGGACGGCTTGCCATCATTGATGGAACAATGAATTCTGAATTATATTAGAGAATTCTAAAGGAAAATGTCAGGACACCTTTCCATGAACTGAATCTCAAGAGAAGGTGGGTCATGCAACAAGACAACGACCCTAAGCACACAAGTCGTTCTACCAAAGAATGGTTAAAGAAGAATAAAGTTAATGTTTTGGAATGGCCAAGTCAAAGTCCTGAATTTAATTCAATCGAAATGTTGTGGAAGGACCTGAAGTGAGCAGTTAATGTGAGGAAACCCACCAACATCCCAGAGTTGAAGCTGTTCTGTACGGAGGAATGGGCTAAAATTCCTCCAAGCCGGTGTGCAGGACTGATCAACAGTTACAGGAAATGTTTAGTTGCAGTTATTGCTGCACAGGGGGGTCACACCAGATACACTTCCACAAACATGTGTTGTGAAGAGCAGATTTTGATAGATCCCTGTTCTTTAAATAAAACAGGGTGCCCACTCACACCTGATTGTCATCCCATTGATTGAAACACCTGACTCCAATTTCACCTTTAAATTGACTGCTATTCCTAGAGTTTCACATACTTTTGGCACTCACTAATATGTAATATTGGATCATTTTCCTCAATAAATAAATGACCAAGTATAATATTTTTGTCTCAACTGCTTAACTGGGTTCTCTTTATCTTCTTTTTGGACTTGTGTGAAAATCTGATGATGTTTTAAGTCATATTTATGCAGAAATATAGAAAATTTGAAAGGGATCACAAACTTTTAAGCACCACTGTGTGTATATATGTGTGTATATATATATGTATATGTATGTGTATGTATGTATGTATGTATATATATATATATATATATATATATATATATATATGTGTGTATATGTGTGTGTGTATGTGTGTATATATATATGCATATATATATTTATGTCCACGAATGTGTACGTAATTTATAATGCATGTGTACAGGCTGTAAGATCTCTAAAGGAGACGATGGAGGACTGCTGGGATCAGGATGCAGAAGCTCGTCTCACGGCTCAGTGTGCAGAGGAGCGGCTGGCTGAGCTTCTTCTCCTCTGGGAACGAGACAAATCCATGAGTCCTGCTGTGAACCTTAGTACCACCGTACACAATCACAGGTAAGAGCAACCATAAAGAAATCAGCATTCATTCACTTTCTTATCCGCTAATCCTGGACAGGAATGCGAAACAGTTGGTGCCCAGCCGACAGCATAGGGCGCAAGGCAGGAACGGCGCAAGGCAGGGCGCCAATCCATCGTAAGGCTCCCACAATAATACACTCACTCACACACTAGGTACACTTTAGAGATACCAATCAGCCTAACACACGTCTTCGGATTATGGGAGGAAACCGGAGTACCCGGAGTAAACCCACACGATCACAGGGAGGACATGCAAACTCTACACAGAAAGCACTCAGATCGCTCCACCACTGTATTATGTAATTGTGGAGCTGTGAACCAACCATCAAGATGCTATTAAATGCTACACGTGTCCCCAACTCGTATTGTTTCTCCGCAGGAACGTGTCACATGGTCACCAAACCCCAAGGAGTGGCCCAGAGGTGTCCTCTTCAGCCACTGGTGAAGACAGGGTGGGTGTGGCTAAACCTCCTGATGCTACAGACCCTGTCCTGCTTGGAGGGGTTAATCCACCAGAGGGCGAGGCTGTAGAGAAGAACAGGAACTACGAGCGTCAGCAGGCCCAGTCGCGGCTCTTCGGGCCTGACGGGAGCACTCCTGTCCCTCTCGCCGAGTCCATGCAGGCGGTGGGCGCTGTGGCACCTCTCCGTGCCCAGCTCACCCAGGAGGATCTGGAGACCCCGAAGCTGGACCTGAGCGAAGTGCAGCGCAACCTGCGCGAGAGTTCTGACGAGAGCCTCATGGAGCACTCGCAGAAACAGTTCGGCTCTGCCGAGACAGCAAGCTCGCACAGTCCCTTCTTCCCGCTGGTGGAAATGGCTGCGGGGGTCACCCGCCACGGCGACACCTCTGCGCCCGTGTTGCCCAAGCAGCAAAACATCCCCAAGAGACCGAGCAGCCTGAGCCTTCACATGAAGCCTGCGGGAAAAAATGCCTCCTCTTCCTCAGCATCATCTCTGAGGCTGAAATTTGGGAAGCTGGCCAAGAGCAATCTGAAGAAGGCCGATTTGGGCGTCGCCAGAGTGAAAGCTGCTGCGGAGCCCAGACCGGTTGTGATCGTCGCCAACAACGCCGTCTCTGCCATGATGTCCAATATTAGTGCGGCGTCCTCTCAAATGCCAGCGGGTGGCACTGTTGGCCCTGCTGAATCTCAGGTTGGTGCAGCCGCAGAGGAGCTGAGCTTTGGCTTTCTAACCGCCAGTCCAGATGAGCAGGAGCCACTGCTGAGACGAGACGCCCAGCTGGACAACAACACCAACAATAACAACAGCAATAACAACGCAGAGGGCAATGGCGACATAGATGCCGAAGGCGAGAGAGAGGGAGGAGAGAGCGGCGAGAGTGTTGCCCCTGCCGGAGATCCTCCACCTTCGTCTGTAACAGAACCTCCTGCAGTGCTCCAGCCATGCCAGGCTACTCCTCCACTTGCAGCAGCAAACACTGAGGCCATGGCTGTGCCTCAGGGAGAGGCTCTGCTCAGACAGAACCGTGTCCGCAGACCTGAGAGACCCAACTCGCTGGATCTGTCCATGACTAACCTGCCCTTATTTGGTGAGTGTACCTGTCATTAGTTTTTCCAGTACCAAGTACATTTTCCCATAAGGAATCATGTAACCTGTATGAATCTGTTCCAGACCCCCAGAAAATCCAACCTGTATAAGGCATTATCAGCATTAATGGAGTTGTATTGTACAGGTCCTCCCTGACTTATGATGGGTGTATGTTCCGACAAATCCGTCATAAGTTAAACGTATCATGAACCAAGGAGTTTAATCAAGTCAGGTCAGAATGATTTACATAGCGCTCTTTACAATGGAGCATTACCTCAAAGCAACTATACAATTTTACATTGTCTTCTAATATCTAGGGCCAATCCCAAATTGAGCAAGCTTAGGGCGACAGTGGAAAGGAAAAACTCCATAAGCGTAATGAGCAAGAAACCTTGGGAGGACTTGGACAGGACCCAACCTCCTTGGGTGGTGTAGATGATAAATGTAAGAATGAAACTAATTTATCTAAACAAATGAGTCTTATAGTGATAGTTCAAATAAAATAATGCAACATGTATATCGGCATTATGTAGTCCTATACACATAGGATCTTGAATCTAAGCAGGAAAGTCCTTGATGGCACTTCGTCCCCAGCCAACCGGAGAAGGGAGAGAGTTACTGCCCTCTGGTGTAGCTCTGGTATCGTGGGGCTGGACCTGATGATGGACACAACTAGAGTGGAACTGAATCGGATGTACTGTACATCATGAACATGTGTGGGGCTGGAACTGGTACCACAGCTCGGAGAGAAAACAGAAAATGTAGTTAGTTATTGATTAGGAGCACAGAGTCTTTTAACAAGTCTATTAATATACTCTATCCTGTATCATAATATTCCATGTTAACACTACCTACATTCAGTCAAAAGCATTAACACAATGTTTATTTATAATAAAGTGTTGAAAATCTCATTTACAGCATTTAGCAGACGCCCTTATCCAGAGCGACCTACAATTGATACAATCTTACAATTCAAGCAATTGTAGGTTAAGGGCCTTGCTCAAGGACCCAACAGTGGCAGCTTGGCAGAGGTGGGATTTGAACTCTGGACCTTTTGTTCCATAGTCCAGTACCTTAACCACTAGGCTATCACAGTCCCCTCAAGTAATTTTGTGACTAATGGATTGAACGTGAAAAGTAACAGCAAAACACTTACTCTATTGGTGAACTGGTGAAATACTGACTGCAGTCTGAAAGCCAAGAGAATTCTGTTCCTGATTCCTTTCGGTTGGCTGTCAATGCAACCATTTTAGGACCCATGGGGACTTATTTGCACTAAGAATACATTACTGTAGATGTAAAAATAAGAAAACTCGATAAACAGCAGGGATCTTTAATGAGAAAGCGCTATTGTGAATCTGAATCACTGCGTACTGAATCGTGAAGCAAGTTTCAGCTGGATCAAGTATGAGTCGATGAGTCCCGAGGCGATTGAGAACCAAGGTACCACTGTATATTGTGATATTTATAAAAAAAAAAATAATAATAAAGAAATAAATAAATCAATAAATGGGGTGTAAACTACAATCTCCGCTCCTGTATGTGTTTTGACTCGGTTTTGTCTGAATTATCAGTGTGACGTGATGGATTAAGACTGTTCAGATTGTGACTGTAACTTGTATTTGAGCTGTTTATAGTTTCAGTGAACTATGTGGAAAATCGCAGTTTAATCTAATATGCCTCGTATCGCAGTGTGTAGTGATGCGTATCGTGTTGTGAAACCCCCTAGTTGGTATGTGGTGAGAAACGTCTCAAATAAATCCTTTTTGCCTCTGCTGACAGGCTGAATTGGGATGTTTTATGTTGGATCAGTTAACGTTCTCTCCCTTCCAGGAGGCCGGTCAGACTCGGAGGGGAACGAGGGATCAGGAGACAAGATCAAGAAACGTGTGAAGACGCCCTACGCCTTGAAAAAGTGGCGCCCGGCGACCTGGGTCATCACCACTGACACGCTGGATGCCGAAGTGAACAATAACAAGTGTCCTGGAGGTCAGAACCCAGGCCAGGCTGGCACCAGCAGACCCAAATCGGCCAGCATGGTTTACCTGGGGAGCCGAGGGGGTATGACGTCCAGCTACAAATCTGACCCGGGCGACTGCACCTTTTGAAAACAAATAAGATCTACACTCGATCAAGATCTGTGTATGGGCATTCCAGGACATTAAGACTGGATGATATTTACATATTAATATAACGAAATATTATTTCCCTCCAACCACGATCTTAAACTGTAGACGACAGAAGGAGACATCTTCTGAAAAGAGCACAGCTGTCCATCAATCAGCGTTTTATGACTTCTTCGACATGTATTTATATTGAATGGAAACCCATCATAATTCTGTTTTATGTTGCACTAGTAATCTTCATTTTGACCGTATTGTCATATGGTCTCTAAACAATCGCAGGATGTTTGATAGAATCACTATAAAAGAGCACATGAATCACTAGATTTTCTGCACAAGGTGAAAACTTTTAGTGCAGGTCTGTGTGTTTTGTAATCTGGACTGCCGGAGAACATCCCACACTCGGAGTTCGCTCTTACAGAACTAACGAGAAAACAATTGATGGACGTTTTCGATCTCTGCTGCCTTTCATTTGTAAGGGCTGATTGAAATTGGGCAGAAATGAGAGCAATTCACCAAGTCACACAGGGCACATGATGTGGCCGTGCATTTGTAGGACATTCAGAGGTCCTAAAAATGTATTCCAACTGTTTTTAAATTACTTTTTACAGGCCCAGTGTGTAATCTTTTTAAGGGGCTCGAAATCCCTAGCAAGCGCCCCTGCGGCCATGTTAAATTAACGTCCAGTGTACTAAGGCTGCAGCTTGTACCGCATATACAAGTCGCGCCTTGCTTGGTGGGATCTGTATGATCTTGCAGAGCTTCGGACCCTTCATTGTAAAAAAGCTCTGGACTAAGTTGGAACTTTTGTTTAGTAAATTAATAAATGAGACACTGTTGTGAGTACAAGAGAACCGCAGACCGACGCACTTAATATGCTCTTAGTTAGCAAATCTGTCTGTCCTTACCCTCCACAATGGGTGTTCTTGTCCTCAGAGCAAATCCTGCAAAAAAGGGGCGTCGTCTCCTTGATTGCTCGCACAACGTACGTTTTCGACCAAGACTCGTTATTCATAGAGACGGAATGGCTATGAATGGCATCAGCTCGCTGACAGAAAGGCTCCAGCTCTGGTCTGCTGTCCTGGCTTCATGGACTGTGCATGATTTCTTCGCATTTGGGAGACCTGATACGGTCTCAGCCTCAGTTTGTTGGTTAATACTTTTATTTCCGCATTTCCTTATACAGAGATTATACTCACGACAATATTATGTGTGTGTCTACGTAGAGAGACATTCCATACACACCAGAACATCAGCCGCAGCCTCTCTTGTCATGTATTTACATGACAAAAGTTTGCTGATAGCCCTGTGATGGGTCGCAAGGAGGGAGCATGTCCTCAGAACTGAAAGATTTCAGCCGTGCTAGTGTTAAAACACTACTGCAGACCAAATAAGCCCATTTGTGGCACACCCGGGGTTGCCAGATTTGAGACCAAAGCAGTTCAAATTCCCCATCCGTCCGATTGATAGCTAGTTACGACGTAAATACCTTGTATTAACGAGTGTAAAAGTATAAAATACTTCGAACGATTGACACATACTGTACGTTGATACAGTAATGTACAGAGCTTATGCTGACAATGGGATCAAGACAGAGCCAACTCGCATGGCTGTTAGTGCATGTTTTAATATGTAGTCCTAATTATATTAGATATACCTCATGCATGTAAAATGCCCCAACCCCCGATCCATGGTAAAATTCAACCAGTAAAAGTAAGCTAATTAGGTGTGAAACGAGGATATGGCAACCTGTATAGTCCAAGGCTGCTAGTGTAAATCCAGTGGAATATGTAGTCGGCCCCAATTTTCCATTTTTCTTATTCCTATTCAAATGCATATGCACCTGGGTGTGCTAAGAGCACCCTTTTGTGTTGTTTTTGGGTATGTAATGCTCAAATGCTTCCCTTTATCGCTTGCTTCATGAAAATGAACACATCAGTTAAACACTCTTCAAATTATAGGAAAATTTGGCATATAAAGGGCATGCTTAGGGTCGTACACACTGGTAACTAGATGCATGTTCATGGCAGCAATGCATCATTGCGTAGTATACCCCAAATTTAGCCTGAATAATAGGGTTGGTACCGAAACCCAAAATTAGAAGAACTGGGTACCCTTTAAAAAAAATCTGATTCCATTTATTGGGTCCTACTAAAGCATTTTTCATGCTTCAAATACACAGCTGCCATTAGTGCAAGGACCGGTGCATCATGTAGTCACGTACGTCATCACATAGTTTTGGTTCATACGCTCCCCTAGAGCATTAAATCAAGATGGAGCCTTAAAAGCACTCAAATTTGGCTCCACTTTAAGAGAAAACAAAAACTCTATATGCATTATGTGTGGAAAGTTGAAAACAATTAAGGCACCAGCATGATAATGAGCTTCAGCGGTGTTCAACCAACTGCTGCCTTTGCTGGGAGAGTCCAAAACTTGAACGAAGCTTAACATGGCTTAATGTACTGAAACAATGACCTAGGAACGCCAAACATCTCTCACTTATTACTTACATTTACAGCATTTAGCAGACGCCCTTATCCAGAGCGATACAATTGATGATACACTCACTCACACACTAGGTACACTTTAGAGATACCAATAAGTCTAATGGGAGGAAACCGGAGTACCCGGAGCAAACCCACACAGACACAGGGAGGATGTGCAAACTCAACACAGAAAGCACCCAGATTTACATTTCCAGCGTTTAGCAGATGCCCTTATCCAGACCGACTTACAGTTGATACAATCCAAGCAATTGTGGGTTAAGGGCCTTGCTCAAGGACCCGGCAGTGGCAGCTTGGCAGAGGTGGGATTTGAACCCTGAACCTTTTGGTCCATAGTCCAGTCCCGCTAATCTACCACAGTCCATTCACTATTACTGGTAATAAGTACTTTCCACTGGTGAAATTATGAACCTGTGATCCAAAATTCTGCCTATTTAAACCCATTAGAAGTAAAACGCTTAATGTAAAAATGATTACTTTCCCTTTGGACCACAGGTTCATCATTTCAGCAGTGGAGAATACTTATGACCAGTAGTAATCGAGGGAAGTTTGTTGTTCTTAGGTCATTGTTTTAGTATACTAAGCCACGTTAAGCGTTTTACTTATAATAGGTTGAAATGGGAAGGAAAACACTTGATGTATTAATGATAAACTTTTGTTTTGAAATGTAAAAAAAATTATGATTTTTTTTTTATACCTAAATATTTGGCTTTTTTTTCAATATTTAGGAATCGAAACTTGATAATCAGAATCAATAAAATGCAAACGATACCCAACTCTACTGAATAAGCCCCATTACAAACAACAGTTTATGTAGTGTAATAAATATAAATTGCAACAAGAATTAGAAATAGAGACACTATTTCTAACCTTGCCATTCCTGATGTACTCACTTCTGATTTAAGGTTGCAGCTTAAATTTTTTAAACAGACCTCATTAAGAAACTTCCATGAATAAATTCCAAAAAATAAATTCCCAGTTTAAGCAACTATACTAAAGCTTTTCGTTCGGGCTGTCAGACGATTAAGAAATGGAATTGCATTAACCACATGTTCTCCTTTAATCGCAATTAATTGCAATTCTTTTGCTTGTTCCTATTTGAGCCTAAATAACTTTATTTTCCATTAAGGTAGCACTTCAGTGCTATACAAGTGAACAATATTCTGTACACTTCAATAGGATGCATTTATTACTTTATAATAATTCAGTAACGTTGTCATCGTGTCTTATGTTTGCTCCATCACAACAATTAATGACTGACCGAGGGCTGCCGAGTTCCAGAACAATTTCGGATTTCGGATACAGCCCTGTATGGGTCCTTCATAGGGACAAGCAGCGAAAATGCGATTAATGGCACATAAAAACTGGTGGTGTTAAAACGTCTTTTTAATATTATTTTTGACAGCCCTACTTTTAAGTAGTTAAAAATCCTTCCCAAAAATAAGTGGTTTTTGGGATTGCTCCTTCAATGTAGCTCCACAGAGTTCAGTTTCAGTTGCGTCCAGTAATGCTCGTGTAGTAGATTCATCTTTAGAAGTCAGCAAAACAAAAATCCCGGTTACGAAATGTGGCGTAAATTGTATAAGTACACGTCTCCTGGACGACACCACTGATAAACCTCACTGTCTGGAGGGCTCGGGCTTACCTGTGTGCTGTATTTACAATCTGTGCTTTGTATGTCTGAAGAATTAATTTGCACTGTATCTTGAACCTGCTACACTGTTTCTAACCTCATATGGACCTGCTTAGATGTCGTATGTATGAGAGGGGTTTGAGTTTCAGTTTATTTTCGCGTGTATGAATCAGTGGGGGTGGGGGGGGGGGTGTGGGGGGGTGGGTGGTTGTTCCACCAGGGACCCGTCAAAGGTTGGAGGGCAAATCAAACAAAGCTCTGAACAATCTGGTTAAAGGCACAAGGTGCTATTGAAGGCACACTGGAGCTGCACTATACAATATAAACATGACCCAAGCAGCTCTGAACCCCAGTTAATCAGTATTGCTTTGAATTAAATCTACTCTTACAGCGTAGTGCTACTATTATGGATATTTTGTTAGCATCACCTAATCTTCTATTGGCTGACTTGCATGTATGAAATGCATTTTCAAGACGACAGTATAAACGTTGACCTGAAGAATTTCTCTGTTTCATGTGCGTGGGGTTTTTTGTATGTCGATCTGCTGTTAAGTGTACGTGTAACGTTTTGGATCAATCATTTTGGACAGCTCCCTTATGCCATGGCATGAGAATGCTGCCTTGTTGTACACTTCGGACTTTGTGATTTCTATTGGATTGCAAAACTGTATTGTTGCTGCATTTTAATAAATAATGCTTTCCAGTTCAATTCTGTCTGCTTTTCGCTCAAGATTAGGCCTTTTCTTATACGCCAATATTGGGTTCTGAATAGAGTTAGGGACTCGAGTCACATGACTTGATTTGTCAGACTTAAGAACTTGCTTGACTAAAAAAAATCGACTTTGACTTGGTGTTTATGACTTTGAGTTGGGAGACCTAGTACGGTCTCAGCCTTAGTTCGTTGGTTTGATAAGAAATAGAGAAATAGAAAAATGATGCTAATAACAACAACATAATGTATATGTGTCAATGTAGAGAGATATATAACTCATCACACACACCGGAACATCAGCCACACCCTCTCTTGTCAAGCATTTACATTACAAACGTTCGCTGATTCAGTGGTGCTTAAGTTTGTGAACCCTTTATAATTTTCTATATTTCTGCATAAATATGACCTAAAACATCATCAGATGTTCACACAAGTCCAAAAAGTAGATAAAGAGAATCCAGTTAAACAAATGAGACAAAACATTATACTTGGCAATTTATTTATTGAGGAAATTGATCCAATATTACATATTAGTGAGTGGCAAAAGTATGTGAACCTCTAGGATTAGCAGTTCATTTGAAGGTGAAATTTGAGTCAGGTGTTTTCAATCAGTGGGATGGCAATCAGGTGTGAGTGGGCACCATGTTTTATTTAAAGAACAGGGATCTCTCAAAGTCTGCTCTTCACAGCACGTTTGTGGAAGTGTATCATGACATGAACAAAGGAGATTTCTGAGGACCTCAGAAAGACTTGTTGATGCTCATCAGGCTAGAAAAGGTTACAAAACCATCTCTAAAGAGTTTGGACTCCACCAATCTACAGTCAGATTGTGTAGAAATGGAGGAAATTCAAGACCATTGTTACCCTCACCAGGAGTGGTCGACCAACAAAGATCACTCCAAGAGCAAGGCATGTCATAGTTGGCAAGGTCACAAAGGACCTCAGCTTAACTTCTAAGCAACTGAAGACCTCTCTAACATTTGGCTAATGTTAATGTTCATGAGTCCACCATCAGAAGAATACTGAACAACAATGGTGTGCATAGCAGGGTTGCAAGGAGAAAGCCACTGCTCTCCAAAAAGAACATTGCTGCTCGTCTGCAGTTTGCTAAAGATCACGTGGACAAGCCAGAAGACTATTGGAAGAATGTTTTGTGGATGGAACGTTTTGGTTTAAAAGAAAAGGTAATGTTTTGGAATGGCCAAGTCAAAGTCCTGACCTTAATCCAATCGAAATGTTGTGGAAGGACCTGAAGCGAGCAGTTAATATGAGGAAACCCAGCAACATCCCAGAGCTGAAGCTGTTCTGTTCAGAGGAATGGGATAAGATTCCTCCAAGCCGGTGTGCAGGACTGATCAACAGTTACAGGAAACGTTTAGTTGCAGTTGTTGCTGCACAGGGGGGGTCACACCAGATACTGAAACCAAAGGTTCACATACTTTTGCCACTCACTAATATGTAATATTGGATCATTTTCCTCAATATATAAATGACCAAGTAAAATATTTTTATCTCATTTGTTTGACTGGTTTCTTTTTTTTATCCCCTTTTAGGACTTGTGTGAAAATCTGATGATGTTTTAAGTCATATTTATGCAGAAATATAGAAAATTCTAAAGGTTTCACAAACTTTCAAGCACCACTGTAGCCCTGTGGTTTGCAAGAAGGAAGGGGAATGTCCTCAGAACCGAGAAATTCAGTCATGCTTGTATTAAAACATTACTGCAGACCAAATAAGCCCATTCATGACACATCCAGCATTGCCAGATTTGAGATCAGAGCAGTTCTAATTACCCTTTTATAAGTTGATAGCTAGTTACAACATTAATACGTTGAGAAAGATGACTCAAAATGACTTGTTTTTTTTTGGATTTTTTATGTTTTTAAAGCATGATTGGGTGATTTTGTTTCAACATGGCAAAAACCAGCAGAGACAAGCATAGGAAGAAGCCCATAACATTGAAGCCACCACCACGACGTCCAACTTCTCCAGTCACTACAAACCCCACAAAGAAAGGTACGTGACTGTCTTTTAAGCTAACTTTTTGCCTAGTCAACCAGTAGCCCAAAAGATAGCTAAGTTTAAGATATTCAGCTCTTTATGACCACCGCTTGGCTGATTTAAATGTCATAATTTCTTGACACTTGAATGACTTATAGCAGGGGCTTGAGTGGAGTTGCTTGAGTATTACCACAGTAACTTGAGACTTGCATATGTGGCTTATTTCCACCTGTAGTTCTGAATTCTATACTGTATAGAACACTGTGACCAGAAGGGGGCACCCTCTCATTGTCATATTCCTCACAGTGGTTTGGTCCACTGCCTACGGTCACCAGAACCAACTGACATTTTATTTTATACCGTTCCAATTGGTACATAATAAAGTATTGTACACACCTCCTCCATTCGGTGGCATAATTATTCATAGCTTGTTTGTAAAGACACCTACAGTAAGTAACTATTTCTGAAGAATATTTGGCTTGATTTACTTTGGTTATTCACTGAAGTTGCCCATTTATTCTGCTTTACGATAAAACTCTACTTAACGCTCAACACGTTCTTGTAAACCTAATGTAACAGACTCTACAATTAGACCAGTAACACGTATTTAATGACTGCAGTGCACATTCATATTCACATCTCCACTATGTTTCTCAAGTAAGATTCTGTTAGACGAGATCACACCGTACTCATTGTACTTACTAAAACAACGCCCTTATATAGAGTGCCATCTACAGGCCATTCGTGGTATGAACATTCTAAACCCTGTAGTTCACATATACATTTAATACAACAGTACTTTCGGTAGCATATTTGGCAACTACGCTGAAAAATTGCTCTTAAGATATTTTACTGTTTATTTCTCCTGCATCATTGAAATAAAATTTACATCCTTAGCCTGTTACGTAATTTCTAATTTTTTTAATCATTTGGAATCATGTTGGAAATTGCACTTGAAAAGGTTTTTGCCTGCTGAAAATTGATCTACTGAAATATTTCTCTAAACAATGAATCTCTAAACAAACTTATTGCACATAAATGAGTTTTGCTTCATTAAAATACATTCAGGACTGAAAGGCTTATTTCTAATTAATAATGATAATAATAATAATAACAACAATAATAGTAATAATAATACATTATATTTAAATAGTGCCTTTCAAGTTGGTTCCCTTCCTACCACACATCTACAAATGTAGGAGGGTGAGGGTTAGATGGTGATTCTCTAAGAGATTTAAAGACAGCCACTGATTCTTTTCTAATCTAAGCTTATATATGCACCAGTGGTCTGACTGCCCTTTTCCATGCACAGGTTTATAAACAGTCACCTTTAATGTCTATAAATAGCTCTTTCATTTGGAAATTGTGATTAATTCAAAAATCTCTTGGCATAATGCTCACTGGCCTATCTTTAATGGCCATAATAGCATAGATCATTATAAAATGGTATAGGTCTGGCAACGAGTTCTAACTCATTCTTACAGGAGCAAGTGAATAAACAAGACAAACCAAAGTCATTATAAGTCTTTTCACTCCGTTGCCATCTTGGTAACACCACCAGGCAGTTATTTCCAACCATACAAGACCAGACTCCTATCTCCTTGATGGGGAGAGAACTATATATTCGAAACTGAAAGAGAAATTATCGTTTAAAATGCATATTTAGAATCAGGTATAATCTGACAAAAATTATATAACTTACTTGCACTCTTGAGTTTAACACATTTACTTATATGATGGTTGAGTTTTTCCCCCCCTAATGACAGGATGGGGCTTCTGTACTACAGTTGCCACACTGGCCTTTATGAGACGTCCCATTCATATTTCAACCAATGACCAGTTTCTGCCTTATATAACATCTCTGGACAAACTCTGCTATCTGAACTCCCATTATCCAAATTCCTGCTATAATGTATGAGGTATTTTAGTCCCCTATCCAAATACGCTGTTACAACAATTGATGATCTGAAAATGAAACCTGGTAAATCTTATTCACACTGAGTGAATGTGTATCATTGTAACATAACAGATGTAGATGACTTTCTGAATGGCATTTTACCTCTATCCATAGCCTCTGCTTCCCTCCTATAAAGTGAGGGGCCTAAACTTTTGATTTACAGTAGAGATGAACAAAAACTTCTCCCAAAAATAGAGAGAAAACCAGGGATATAATCTGGAATGCTGGAAACGGGGGGCTGTGGGCATGAACAGTTACATAAACCTAAAATGAAATGTGCCGGCTCTAGTGGCTAGGTGGTGAGAGGCAGCTGTGAATATGTCAGATCCCGAGGACCTGGGTTCTCTGATGGAGCTTGTAATGTGAAGGTTGGATGGCTTACGGAACCCTTCGATAGGCTGGTGCCCTGTCCAGGGAGTTGACCTAATGCATCTCTTTGGAATGTGGAAGAAAAAAAAACAATGAGAACTTGCAAACTCCACACAGGCAGTGGCCAGGGCGGGACTCAGTTTCTAACTCTTGTGCCACCTTGCCATCCTTATGTTCAAGCTGCATAGCCCATATGGGGGGGATGCATCCATTGACATGTGCAAGAATACAAGGGAGTAGGATACCGGTATTACAGGAAGTACGCTGGCTTAAAATCACAGACTGCACCCATAACACCAATTATAAATGACACACCATCCTTAAAGGTGACTTCAATTCCTCCTAATGATCCCTGGAAAGTACAGAAAAAACAAGTCCAAGTTCAAAACCACATAGCTTACCTTTGTATAAAATTATATGCCACTACAGTTTTAGCACAGAAATTGAGAAAGTAAGAAGGTACAGTGGTGCTTGAAAGTTTGTGAACCCTTTAGAATTGTCTCTATTTCTGAATAAATATGACCTAAAACATAATCAGATTTTCACAGAAGTCCTAGAAGTAGATAAAGTGAACCCAGTTAAACAAATGAGACAAAAATATTATATTTGGTCATTTATGTATTAAGGAAAATTATCCGATATTAGTGAATGGCAAAAGTATGTGAACCTTTGCTTTCAGTATCTGCCCCACCCGCCTCTAATCACCTTCACATTAAATGCTAATCCTAGAGGTCCACATACTTTTGCCCACTCACTAATATGTAATATTGGATCATTTTCCTCAATAAATAAATGACCAATTACAATATTTTTGTTTCATTTGTTTAACTGGGTTCTCTTTATCTACTTTTAGGACTTGTGTGATAATCTGATGATGTTTTAGGTCATATTTATGCAGAAATATAGAAAACTCTAAAGGGTTGACAAACTTTCAAGCACCACTGTAGTAGCCTACAGAATGGCAGTCACTCACAGTCAATATAACGGGGTCCTGAATTAAAACGCACCCACTGCACCTTTAATATCCATATCGGCCGCATCATACGTCCTGTGGTGCAGCCTGCAGTTTAAACCGGAGAGACTGGTCACGTCCAAAACCGCGTTTGTGGATGTAGTACGTTACTACAGGTATGCGGTTTAGGACGTAGCCACTGGGTGTGAAAGTTAAAGGGTGTAATGGCGTATTCAGTCAGAGACCGGCTGAAACACTCTAATTACACTGACAGTATCTACAGGGAGTCCGGACTCGTTACTGAACACAGCGTTGCTCCTCTGTAACGAAAACAAACAGCGGTCCGATGTGGATTAAGGTTCAACACGGAGGGTAAACAGGAGCGCGCGCGGCGTCCTTCAGTGCTTATATGAGGATGAAGGGAAATTTACGAGCCATTCGGGTCGAAATGTGTCGTTCAGTTTAAAGCGGACCTGGTCGGACTATGGCTACAGCGCTTCAGCCGGAGACGAGGAAGTTCACTCGGGCTCTGAGTAAACCGGGCACCGCAGCCGAGCTCCGGCAGAGCGTGTCCGAGGTGGTGCGGACCTCGGTGCTGGTGGTAAGCCCAAATTTCGTCTTTATTTTACGCTCCTTCTATAACAAGACAGAAGAGTATACATAATATTGTGGTCATTTGTGTATCCTAACTTTTAAACATGCTATTCATTGGTACTCCCTTATCCTTACTGAAGGCTTGGTGACAGCATGTGTATTGGTCAATGACATTTGTAGTGGTTATCAGTTTGTTTAAAGCAGTTTGTTGTAGTAAGTTGTAAAATATTATATAAAATATTATAGTAAATATTGCTAGAAGCGCTGTGTACTGTACTGGGTACAGCTTGCTAGTTAGCCAGGTATCATAACGTTATTAAAAGCTGTGTCATTATGGTAAATTAAAAACTATATCGAGGATAAAGAAAGTGAGACCAAAAAAAACTTTTGTCCAAGAAAGGACTGGTTTCCGCAGTTTGAAAGTTTATTGGTTGAAAAAAAAATGGATGAAAAAGGAAAGTTACCATGCTGCTTTCAGCATTCAAGACCACCATCCTCGTTTCTGTCAGCAGGTGACACAGGAGTCCACTTGCACTAGTTTTCTGTAATTCAGGCAATAATTAGTTGCATGTAAGACAGGATTTTATTTCCTATTGTAATATTTAAGGTCTCAGACATTAAAGCTAATGGACATTGATCGGATGGGCGTTAAATGTGGGACTGTGGTAGTGGTACCTAAGGTACTGGACTATGGACCAGAAGGTCCAGTGTTCAAATCCCAAGTTTGGATTGTAAGATTGTATCAATTATAAGTCGCTCTGGATAAAGGCATCTGCTAAATGCTGTAAATGTAAATATTAAATGGTGGATACTTGCATAAGTCTTGATCTCAGTATCGTGAATCCAGATCCTTGCTGCCTGTGTGGAGTTTGCATGTTCTCCTTGTGTTTACTTTGCTTAGGTCCTCCAGTTTCCTCCCACATTCCAAAGACATGTGTTAGGGCAACCGATGTCTCAATGTGTGTGTTCATGTGTGGACTGGCACTCTGTCCAGGATGGTCCCTAAATCCTGTGATGCTGCCTAGCCCCCTGCTGGCCTGAAATGGATTAAGCAGCTATGGGAAATGAATGAAAGAATGCATTTTGGGTCCAGTGCCATTATTTTCCTTAACATAATTTAATGTACTCAATGCACACCATGAATGGCGTTATTCTGCAGTGCCATGTTTATGTAAACGCTGTTTCAGCACATTCAATAAATTTAATTTTTAAGCATTCGTAGGTTGTTTCCATTAAAACGAACCCTGGTGAGATTGCTCCTTTAGTGAGGTTCATTTGAACGGACCGAGACCGCCTGAATAGATTGTTTAGCCCACCACACACTGTTGTTGAGGAAGTTCGGTCACAAAATGTCATAAAAACTGTCCAATCAGTCTGGGACCTTTATTCTTAGTCTTCCTTATTGTAGACTTTTGTTTGCATGTTTTGGTTTGATGTCAAGAATGTCATTGTGAACGTTAACCAGGACTGAAATGAAACGATATATAATTTTCTGCCTTTGAACGGACCAAGTGAACCGAACTACAAGTATGAACACATATATATTCCAAAGTCACAATATCAATTTGTGTAACCATTACCATATAGACTTTGGAGCCCTCTGGTCAAACTACGCTATGTTTTGATGCTTTTCTAAATAAAAACAAGTTAACTCAGGTTACAGAATATAATTGTATAATGAATGTATAATAATGCATGCAGATGCATTCTGCAGTAAAATGTGGAAGTCCACAGTCCCCAAAGATTAAAAAAAAAAGAAGACACCCTAGAAGACACATTAGAACATAGAACACCTTGTGGTGAACAACAGTTGGGAGTGGCTTTAGTAGTCTTTGTAATTGGAGTAGTGTGGCAGTCAGTGACCCTGGAAATGTTGTGTACATAAATGAAATAATGAATTCTACTAACTATAAAAACATCTTGGATGCCAGTGTCCTGCAGTCAGTACAGAAGCTGTGCAAGTACTGAAGTAAAATACTGTCTTAGGCCACCATTAGAATAGCTACAACCCCTCCATCCTCGAAAAAACAGCTTATATAGGCTACTGTGGCAAGTATTTAGTGTGACCTCCCCTTACACTAGCAGCTTTGTCAGGCTGCCAAGTTGAAAATACTGCAGTCCGTAGAAGCTTGATCAGGAATGGTCTTTTTGAAGGGTAGCTGCCAAGAAACCACTTTTTTTCCCTGGAAGTGGAACAGTGTGAAAAGGCTAAGATATGCTAGTGCTCACAAAGATTGGAATGACAATCCGTGGAATAGAGTACAAGGGAGTGATGAATCCAAGTTTGAAGTTTTTTGCATTCAGTTGTCAATATGTTATATATGGTGGCAATACCATTGCTAAAACAGCAAATCTAATGGTGGCCTAAGTCTTTTGCACAGTACTATAGATAACAAAGCAGTAGGAATATCATAGTAATATGTCAGTTTGGTGTATGAACCATATACTGAAATATGGGACAAGGACTGAGGCTAAGTAAAAGTGGGGTGTCTGTCAGGTGCATTAATTTTTTTTTTTTTATGTTCTTCAGCATTGTCAGCCTTTTTGTACCTTGTGGGAAACCAAACCATGCCCACGAGAATGGCTTAGGAACATTTTTGCATCTTTCCCCTCATTAGATTAACCAGGATCTATAAATACACTTTCAATTTGGAAATATCCTTTTGTCTTGCTGTTATCTTTAATAGCAGAGCAGCAAGTAGTCCCACAGCACAGACATTTTTGGAAGGCAGGGACTCCAGGGAAAAAAGGGAACCCTCCACCCCACACCATCTACTAATGCATCGTTCCCATTAGCTTGATGACGTAGTCTAAATCTTACTGACATAATTCCTTGATGAATCCAGTATGTCTTCAAAGCTCATCCAGTGAAAGAAGACATTCTTCCAAATGCTATAGCATTTGAACTTTGCAAGGCTCATGACTGATGTTCATCTTCGCTCAGTGAGACACTTAAAGGCCATATGCATTATTTTTATTTTTTGTGTAGTTTTTCCACAGAACCTTAATCAGTTAAATTAATTTCTTGTGTATTCCTGTCACAAAGGGCCACAGATCTTGTGGTACCTCAGATCTTTAAGCTACAGTCTTTAACCTGACAAAGACAGAAAGACTAGAACCTTGAACCCATTCCCAGTGTAACACAGAAACGGGACCTGGCGGAACTGGACGGCCTTGACCTAAATTGGATTGTGCATTAGGTTCCATTTCATGGCTTGTCAAGTCAGTGAGATTTATTTATGTAGCACCTTTTGCAATGGAGCATTGTCTCAAAGCAGCTTTACAATTTTAGATTATCTTCTAATATCTACGTCCAATCCCAAATTGAGCAAGGCTAGTGGCAACAGTGGCAAGGAAAAACTCCTTAAATGTTATAAGGAAGAGACCTTGGGAGGACCAATGCTCAAAAAAGGGATCCATCCTCCTTGGGCAGCTTAGATGATATTTGTAAGAATGAAACAAATTTTTCTAGTCAAATAAGTCTGAATTAATAGTTCAAAAAACAGAAACTAAGTAAATATTAACAGGTAAATCAAATATTGAATAAAATAATATAAAAAAATTCACATTTTGTCCAATACACAGAATTACTTTTGGATATTGAAGAGGAGTGAGAGAGTTACTGGCTGCTGGTGTGGCCCAGACTTGATGGGGCTGGAGCTGATGATGGAAACAACTTGATTGGAGCTGAAGTGGAGGGAGTGTGGGGCTGGAACTGGTACTGGAACACAAGCTCAGATTGTGTTGCAACAGGCAGGCAATCTTCATCTGGTTTCCAGCTCGCCAGAGGTCTACCAGCTTTCAGAGTTTCAGTCTGATAGATCATGAAATTAAATGTCATTTTCTCTTCCTGGACTTGCAGCCCTGTAATGATCATTTTAGGTACTCGTACGTTTCACTGGGATGTAGTCCAAGTCAGTCAGTTAGCAGTCCTGCTCACTAAGCACTAAATTACTAGCTTACATATTTCTGGACCTTACTATGCTCTAATAGTTTGATTATTGTGTGATAAGTTCAGTGTTATGAAGCCTAAACAGTTGAAGTACAGTCTCTTCACGTTTGAAATTTAAGACTTGGAATGTAGGGATGGGCGATATGGTAAAAATACTATATCATGATATTTAAAGATATTTTCACGATACATGATATTTATTATGATGTATGTGATTGCAGCCAAAATGCATCAGTAGCGACAGATTACTACTATTCAAATATTATTCAATACTTAGTAAAGTGATTTTTCAGCAAATTAAACAGGACTAATTACACCCTTTATGATAATAAATGTTCTTTAAGCACTGATGCACTTTAGATATACTACATACTTTTATACCTTCTGCCTGTTTATACCAATCAACCAGCACTTGAATGCTACAACCTACAGTATTTGAGTATTGTTGCTGACCATGTGCATCCCTTCATGGTAATGCTCCAGGTCCCAAAGTTAAAGTCATCTGAAACTGGTTTCATGAATTTGAGAATGAGGTCAGTGATCTTCCCAGTCTGTGAACTATAGTCTAATAGAACACCTTTGGGATGTGGTAGAACAGGTGATTAGTAGAGTGAATCAGACTCAGCAAGTGAATGTGAACCAGTTTATATAGTTATAGGTTAGAGAGAGTATACTGTGGTGCTTTAAAGTTTGTGAACCCTTTATATTTCTGAATAAATATGGCCTAAAACATCATCAGCTTATCACACAAGTCCTAAAAGTAGATAAAGAGAACCCAGTTAAACAAGGACACTGAGGGAAATTATCCAATATTACATATTAGTGAGTGGCAAATATATGTGCAACTCTAGGATTTTAAGGTGAAATTAGAGTCAGGTGTTTGTTTTAAGGAACAGAGATATATCAAAGTCTACTCTTCACAATACATGTTTGTTGAAGTGTATCATGGCACGAACAAAGGAGATTTCTGAGATTTCTCATCAGACTGGAAAAGGTTACAAAACCATCTCTAAAGAGTTTGGACTCCACCAATCCACAGTCAGACAGATTGTGTACAAATGGAGGAAATTCAAGATCAATGTTACCCTCCCCAGGAGTGGTCCACCAACAAAGATCACTCCAAGAGCAAGGTGTGTGATAGCTGGTGTGGTAACAAAGGACCCCAGCATAACTTCTAAGCAACTGAATGCCTCTAAAACATTGGCTAATGTGTGCATGGCAGGGTCACAACGAGAAAAGCCACTGCTCTCCAAAAAGAACATTGCTGCTCGTCTGCAGTTTGCTACAGATCACGTGGACAAGCCAGAAGGCTATTGGAAGAATGCTTTGTGGACGGATGAGACCAAAATAGAGTTTTTTGGTTTAAAAGAGAAGTGTTATGTTTGGAGAAAGGTAAACACTGCATTCCAGCATAAGAACCTTATCCCATCTGTGAAACATGGTGATGGTAATAACATGGTTTGGACCTGTTTTGTTGCATCTGGGCCAGGACGGCTTGCCATCATTGATGGAACAATGAATTCTGAATTATATCAGAGAATTCTGAAGGAAAATGTCAGGACATCTGTCCATGAACTGAATCTCAAGAGAAGGTGGGTCATGCAGCAAGACAACAACCCTAAACACACAAGTCGTTAGAAGAATAAAGTTAATGTTTTGGAATGGCTAAGTCAAAGTCCTGACCTTAGTCCAATCGAAATGTTGTGGAAGGACCTGAAGTGAGCAGTTAATATGAGGAAACCCACCAACATCCCAGAGCTGAAGCTGTTCTGTACGGAGGAATGGGCTAAAATTCCTCAAAGCCGGTGTGCAGGGCTGATCAACAGTTACAGGAAACGTTTAGTTGCAGTTATTGCTGCACAGAAGGGACACACCAGATACTGAAATCAAAGGTTCACATACTTTTGCCTCTCACTAATATGCAATATTGGATCATTTTCCTCAATAAATAAATGAGAAATTATAATACTTTTGTCTCATTTGTTTAACTGGGTTCTTGTGTGAAAATCTGATGATGTTTTAGGTCAGATTTTCATAATCAGATTTTCACACACACAAGTGCTAAAAGTAGATAAAGAGAACCCAGTTAAACAAATGAGACAAAAATATTATACTTGGTCATTTATTTATTGAGGAAAATGGTCCAATATTGCATATTAGTGAGAGGCAAAAGTATGTGAACCTTTGCTTTCAGTATCTGGTGTTACCCCCCTGTGCAGCAATAACTGCAATTTTAGCTCATTCCTCTGTACAGAACAGCTTCAACTCTGTGATGTTGGTGGGTTTCCTCATGTTAACTGCTCACTTCAGGTCCATCAGGTCCAAAGTTCTATTTTGGTCTCATCCATCCACAAAACATTCTTCCAATAGCCTTCTGGCTTGTCCACATGGTCTTTAGCAAACTGCAGACGAGCAGCAATGTTCTTTTTGGAGAGCAGTGGCTTTCTCCTTGCAACACTGCAATGCACACCATTGTTGTTCAGTGTTCTTCTGATGGTGGACTCATGAACATTAATATTAGCCAATTTGAGAGAGGCCTTCAGTTGCTTAGAAGTTACCCTGGGCTCCTTTGTGACCTCGCCAACTATGACATGCCTTGCTCTTGGAGTGATCTTTGTTGGTCGACCACTCCTGGGGAGGGTAACAATGATCTTGAATTTCCTCCATTTGTACACAATCTGTCTGACTTTGAATTGGTGGAGTCCAAACTCTTTAGAGACAGTTTTGTAACCTTTTTTCCAGCCTGATGAGCATCAACAACTCTTTTTCTGAGCTCATCAGAAATCTGCTTTTCAAAGTCTGAAATCTCCTTTGTACGTGTATCATGGCACGAACAAAGGAGATTTCAGACTTTGAAGAGCAGACTTTGATAGATCCCTGTTCTTTAAATAAAACACTCACACCTGATTGTCATCCCATTGATTGAAAACACCTGACTCTAATTTCACCTTCCAATTAACTGCTAATCCTTGAGGTTCTCATACTTTTGCCACTCACTAATATGTAATATTGGATCATTTTCTTTACAAAATAAGTACAATTATACCAAGTATTATAGTTGTGTCTCATTTGTTTAACTGGGTTCTGTTTATCTACTTTTAGGACTTGTGTAAAAATCTGACGATGACTTAGATCATATTTATGCAGAAATATAGAAAATTATAAAGGGTTCACAAACTTTCAAGCACCACTACAGGTAGTGGGGGGCAAGCAAAGGAGTACTACTTACAATAGGACAGACACATACACTTACGAATGCCATTTAAAGATCGTTACAAGTAAGTAGCAGAAAGTCATACCCACAATCATAAGTAACTTGCAAAGTCTCAAAACAAACTGAGCTAATGAGTCAGCGAGTACGCAACCTGTAACTGAAATTTTAAACTTCCTGCTCCTAAACTCACACCTCTGCTCATGGATCCACAGTGTTGATTGGCTGCTTACAGCCACAATATCCACACTTAAAAGACAGATTTTTATCTAAATGAATGGATATTGATTGGATGGATTGTTAAATGTCACTTATCTGTATATTGTGATAGAGGGTTTTAGACATAATGCCTACCCCGAACAACAGTCTATTCACCATTAATTTTTTTTAACCTAGTCACATTTCAGACAGCCTAGATTCTTTGGCATGACTTTGTCATTAAATTATTTTTTCTTGAGACTAAGTTGTGTGTGTGTGTGTGTGTGTGTGTGTGTGTGTGTAGTCAGGTAAAAATGGAAAATGCATTTGGCACATTGAGCCATCCTCTGCTGAAGTAATCGTACCGATCCTAGTACTTTAAATGGCACAGTATCGTTTCAATCCAGACATCAGGAAATTGAGATGTGGAACTTTTGGCATAGTGATGTCTTTTCATCAACTCCATTATTTTTTCTGCCAGAGAAATAATCCAAAATAAGCAGGATTTCACTGTGATGATTCTGTGTTCCTCTAGTCTTATTTAAATCAAGTGCTCGAGGTCAGCAGTAGCTTGATTTTGTAGTAATTTGGTACCGGTCAAAGAATGGCTTGTTTCAAAGTTGGGAGGTGTTACTGTAGGGCATAGTCAGTATTTGATCGTATGGTTGTTCCTGCCTTGCACCGTGCCACCAGCTATGCACCGGCTTTCCTGCGACACTGATCCAGATTAAGCAGTTATGAAAATGAATGAATGAATGAATGAATGATTGCCGGTATTTGGATGTAGCTGCGCTTCTAAATACTTGATCAGCTATTTAGCCACATCCTTTACCAAGAGGTGTTTAGGTGTATAGTAATGCATTTTTCATATGCAAACGTCTGTAGAATGGGTCTGGTCATAATATGCCATGTGGAGTGTAACCTTTTAACATTTTATCCAGAAAGCCCCTTTAGTTGTTGTGTTGAATTTATATTGGAAGTGATATAATTGCCTGTGGTTGTCCTGATGCTGTTGACTTGACTCTGTGAATCAATATGCATGTGTTTCCATTCAGTTAATGGCCTTTAATAGCAAGTGGTGTTTTTGTTTAGATTTGTTCTTCTTATAATGGCAAATATCTGTCCATTTGTGTCACAATTCTACTACACTGGTCTCACTTGCGTCCTCAGATGGAGTGGGCTCTGTATTTTAAGCCTGAAGACTGACTGTTCTGGACTTTGATAGCTCATACATGGACATCCTTTCAGACACATGATACCCCTGTAATTGTTTCAAGTGCTGACATTTTAGAACAAAGCAAAGCAGTTATTCCCAGCACAGCTTGTGGGGAAAGTAAAACTGAAGATACCTTATGCATGATTAACCGACTAGTTCCTGATGTCCTGAGAGGGCTTTTATTCTTATCTTAGTTCAACATATTAATATGTGGGTTCTAAGCAATTTAGTGATTATATTTTATAGCATCACGGGATACCGAGGATAACGTCAGTGCTTAAAAAACACTGACCAACTGCATGTTTTGGTATAAAGAGTCTAATTAGTCCTGTTTCTCTGAATGAAGTGCAGCACATTTTGAATATAAATCACTTTACTAAGTATGGGATAATATTTGAATGGTGGTTTTTAAGAATCTGTCATTACTGATGCATTTTGTCTCCGATCACGTATCGTGATAATTATTGTGAAAATGTCTTTAATTATCGTGATGTACTATTTTAACCATGTCATCAATTCTGTAACATACTAAAATTCAGACACTGAATGGTCCGTTTAAATTTTTTTCCCCAAAAAATTTGGAAAGAACCATCGGTAAAACCTGTCAGCATAAGACCCATTCGTATGTGTATGTCTGAAATGAAGTGGATTCCGACTTCCACTGGATGAGGATAACAATTCGGGTACTTTTACCGCCACTGTGAACACAGCTTTACAAGAGATGTACCCTGACAGTGCAACCCCATAATTACTATTCTTAACTCTAAAAAGTGCACTTTTTACTTGACAGTCTACATATCATGCAGTAGGGATGGGTATTGGAAATCTCGATACTTCGGTCACGATACGATTATATCACGATACATTGTGATATGGCGCATATTGCGATATTCCACATGGTTCACTAAAAATATAAAAACAGCTGAAATACAAACTACAGCGTATGATCTGAGTCGTCTTAATACATCACATCACATTGATAATTCAGTGGACAAATTCAGTCAAAACGCTGTACTGCGACATCTACAGGAACGGAGGTTGTAGTTTACACAAATGTGTTTTTCTTCCATAAAGAAATCGATATTTAGAGCTGAAAGTCTATGTAGTATATCACAATATATCGTTTTTAGTACAGTCCTATACTGCAGTGTGATAATTGTGTGCTGATTCATATAAGGCTATTGTCTGGTTTAATAATTAACACTAATGTGTTTGGGTACACGTACTGTACATATTCCTTGTAACCTAACTCTTCACCAGTGTAGCCTTGTTCACTTCTGGTAGGTGGATTCAGTAGGTGTAGGACAGCAGGATACACCTGCTGGTTAGGTATCTGAATCCATTCATTATGGAAGAGGACGGCTTGGGTGTCTGTTCTATTTTTATACCAGCTTTGTCCTGTGGGTGGGATAAAGGGCATTGGAGGTGCTCTACAAGCCCTGAGGATGACTGTCTGTTACTCTACAGGGATTACAGTGACTCAGATGTTTGCAGTAACACATAACTGGGTGTTAAATCAGTTTGTAGATGTTGACTAAAATTATCAGCAAATTCATCTTGGGGCATTCCTGTAATATCACGTGCATCTGTGCTAACATATATGGTCTTCAGGGACCTAGTGCCTTGTGGTGCTAACTGAATTAGAGCGGAACCAGCAGATATTATCGTCTAAATGAAAGGCGTATCATTCTTCATTAGCCTTCAGCTCAATGGCCTGGTTTGGTCGTCAACCAGTCCGGATCTCATTTAGACATTATTATCACCCAGCCTTAACTTTAATTGAGTTATACTTGACAGCACAGATGCTGAGGTTTGGTTATAAACAGCACTGGTAGAGGTAATCAAATTGCAAATGCTTTGTTAATAATTACTGCAGAATGGGGGGGGGGGGGGGGGGGGGTTACTATCAACATGGTGATTTTTCGAATAGATGTCTTTAGTGATACATTATCGATACACTGGCCCCAAATATCGATATTTCTATTTAAGCAAGCAGGCACTCCAAACGGACTCTTTCTCTAGTTTTAATTAACGAATGCTATAATTTATGATGCCACTTGATGGTGCTAATGGTGGCCCTAATGAAGAAAACTGGGATGAAGAAAACTGATTGAGATTTGATCGCGTCATCGAAACTTCATTGTTTGGTATAAATGATTTGGTCCTTTCACTTATTATAATTATTATAGTATCGTCTTGATGCATGCTCAATAATCCAGGTAAGAAAATCCCAGAAGTTGAATCTGTTCATCTGGACATAGATTTTGCCGGAGAAACGTTTCGTCACTCATCTAAGTGACTTCTTCAGTCTCAGCAGTTTCTGGCGTAGCGTGTTTTGGGGTTTGAAAGCCACTGAGACGCGGTGTTTTTTTATGTGGTTGTCCGAACTGGGCTTTTGTCAAAGCCGGTAAGACGCCCAAACAGTGGTCCAGCAGATCGACGAGAGGAGAACAACAGCCGCAGTCTAAGCGTAAACCAGTGGTGATTCCATATGTGGCAGAAACATCTGAACAATTGAGACGCATCTTTGCCAAACACCGCGTCTCAGTGACTTTCAAACCCCAAAACACGCTACTCCAGAAACTGGTCCACCCCAAGGATCGGGTTCCCCAGTACAAACAGAGTAATGTAGTGTACGCTGTTAAGTGCCGGGAGGATTGCCAGGAATTGTACATCGGGCAAACCAAACAGCCACTGGCGAAACGGATGGCACAACATAGAAGAGCTACCTCATCAGGTCAGGACTCTGCGGTTTACACCCACCTACAGGCCAGTGGCCACTCTTTCAAGGATGAAGACGTACAGATCCTTGATAGGGTGGAAGGATGGTTTGAACGCGGAGTAAAAGAAGCCATTTTTGTATAAAGGGAATGTCCATCCCTTTTTACCGTCCAGGAGGGGGCCTCAGAGTACACCTCTCACCATCTTACAACGGAGCCATCGCAGCCCTTCCCCAATCCTGTGTGAATGGCACACGTGGCTATTGTCGATAATGGCTATGTAAATCTGCATATTAAACTGATCACCGGTCCCATTGTTATGCAATGGTGCTGGTACCAGTCATTATGCAAAGGTGCTGTATATAAGATTGGGGAAGTTTTCCAACTGCTGAGACTGAAGAAGTCACTTAGATGAGTGACGAAACGTTTCTTCGACAAAATCTATGTCCAGATGAACAGATTCAACTTCTGGGAATTATTATAGTAATTTTGGTTGCTGAATATTTAGTGCATCCGTAGTGTTAATGTTATACATTGTTTCATATTGGTTATCAAATTCTGTGACTTTGACATTAGTGTGTTGCACAAGCAACACACTATTGTTCTTCGATTTTTAGTTTTCCACCTGATTTTCGGTACGTATCTCCTCGAGTTTTCGAGATATCAACACGGGACAAACACCAAAACGTCCGGCATGTTCTGGAGAAGTGTGCTTGTTCATAGCTAAGAGAAATGTTGTTGCATTCGCACGCTACACTCGCATTTCTGCGAAAAAAAAGTCCCATTCACTTTAATGGGATTTTTTAAAAACTGCCGTAACTCGGTCAATTTTGGAGCTACAAACACCAAACTAGGCATGGTGGGACCTGGGCTCACCAAGACCCATCATCTCAACTTTCGGAAAGATAACACTCTTCGATAACTTTCTGTCACTCTTTAAAAATCACTCCATTCATTGAATATGGCAGAAGATAGAGTGTGCACTCTAGATTTCAAGGAAAATCGATTAATTCACTTTTTCACTGAACAAACTTCTCTAACATCCTTATACTTTCAGCTAGAAACTCCATTTAAACTGCAAATGGTAGAGATACTTCCCCTTCATAATTCATCAAAAGATTGCATCGCTATACAAATACCTTTTCGAGTTATGACGATTTGTTCGGGACTAGGGACTAAAACTTCCCTCATTGACAGCCATGTTAATTTTCGGAACTGCAAGGCACCTTTTTTCAAAGTTTCATTTGTGTTTAACCTGTCATAACTTTGAGGCTTTTTCGTCAATCCACATCATCTTATATAGTAGCGATCCGCAAGGGGTCCTCTCTCAAACAAACTTTTCAGATAATTGACTGGTTACATATTTTTCGAGATGACCATTTCTTTGAGAGGTCTAAAACCGCTTGAACCACGGACTTTCACTCAGTCTTTTCGCGGAACAAACGTGTGTAAAATCATTATACTTTCACCTAGAAACTTCATTTAAATTTAAAATGGTAGACATACTTCCCCTTCATCACACATCCAAATATCTCGTCGTTCAACAAATTAGTTCTCCAGTTATGACCGTTTGTTTGAGAGCTCTCACATGAAAGAAGGCAGAACACAGACGTGGCTCAGTTCTGTTGGATTCACACACACACGCAGGCCACGCCCACACACGGAGAACAGATCGCAATGAAAGACGGATTCTTTGAACTTAGATTTGCATCAATATGTGTAATATGAAGGCTTCATCATTACTGTAAAATATTGTAATTAATTAAACAGTCCAAACCTTTAAGTCGGGTTAAACATCACTTGTAATCCACACGAGCACAGAGTAAAACATGGCCGGCACAGCCGGAAACGGTCAATTCAGTACTGTTCACTACACACTAGCTCCCTCCTACACTCTTAAAGGGCCAGACAGCTCTTATGTAAATCGCATTAATTGACAATTACTACACTGCTTTACTAAATCGGCATGAAAGAATAATATATACAGATTAATATTTAATGCACTAAAGATGACACTACGGCCGTTTCTCAATACCAAGTACGCCAACTTCGGACTTGCATACTTCCTAAGTCTGGAGTACGAACTTACATTGTTTGCATACTACCACAGACAGCAAAGAGGTACCTGGCAGGACAGTTTTCGCCCTACAGCCATGACATTTGGCAGGCTTGGTCCCGGGTGCAATCTAAAGTGACATGTGATGCCCATGGGGCCCATGAGGACCTCGGCTGGACACTGGGGCCCCTGGCGGGCCAATGACTGTAATTCAGTCAGTTTATTGACCTATGGTCACAACATTCAGCAACCTTGGTCCCCGGGTGCAATCTGAGGTGACATGTGACGCCCATAACGCCCCAGAGAAACCCCGGCTGGGCACTGGGGCCCCTAGCGGGCCAAATGACTAAAACTCGGTCAGTTCTCGACCTACGGCCACATAATTTGGCAGGCTTGGGCCTGGGTGAAAAATCTGAGGTGACATGGTGATGGCCATGGGGCCCCTGTGGGACCCGGCTGGGCACTGGGGCCGCTGGCGGGCCAAATGAACGTAATCAGCAGTCGATTTTCAACCAATGGCCACAAAATTTTTTCACGCTTGGTCTAAGGTGAAATCTGACATGAACATGTGATGCCCATGGGGCCCCTGTGGACCCCTGGCTGGGCATTGGGGCTCCTAACGGGCCAATGACCGTAACTCAGTTCATTTTTTTTTCGACCTATGGCCACAAAAATTTGGCAGGCTTTGTCCCAGGTGGAAATCTGAGGTGGACATGTGATGCCCATGGGGCCCCCTGTGGACCCCAGCAGGGCACTGGGGCCCCTGGTGGAACAATGACCATAAACTCAGTCAGTTATTGATTTATGACCACAAAATTCGGCAGGCTTGGTTCCGGGTGCTATCTGAGGTGAACATGTGATGCCCAAGGGGCCCCTGTGGACCCCAGCAGGGCACTGGGGCTCCTGGCGCGGACCAATTACTGTAACTCAGGTCAGTTTTCCACCTACGGACACAAAATTCGGCAGCTTCATCCCAGGTGAAATCTGAGGTGACATGTGATGGCCCATGGGGGCCCCTGTGGACCCCGGCAGGCCACTGGGGCCACTGGCGGGCCAATGACCGTGACTTAGTCAGTTATTGATTTATGACCACGAAAATTCGTCAGGCTTGGTCCTGCATGCTATCTGAGGTGACATGTCATGCCATGGGGCCCTTGTAGACCCCCAGAAGGGGCACTGGGGGCCCCTGGCAAGCCAATGACCGTAACTCAGTCAGTTTTTGACCTACAGCCCCAAAAATTCGGCAGGCTTGGGTCCAGGGTGCAATCTGAGGTGACATGTGATGCCCAAAGGGGCCCCTGTGGACCCCGGCAGGCCACTGGGGCCACTGGCGGGCCAATGACCGTGGACTCAGTCTGTTATTGATTTATCACCATGAAATTCGGCAGGCTTGGTCTTGCGTGCTATCTGAGGTGACATGGTCATGCCCATGGGGCCCTGTAGACCCCAGCAGGGCACTGGGGCCCCTGGCGGGCCAATGACTGTAACTCAGTCAGTTTTTGAGCTACGGCCACAAAATTTCGCAGGCTTGGTCCAGCGTGCAATCTGAGGTGATATGTGATGCCCAAGGGGTCCCTGTGGACCCCGGCTGGGCATTGGGGCCCCTAGTGGGCCAATGACTGTAACTCAGTCAGTTTTTGAGCTATGGCCACAAAATTTCGCAGGCTTGGTCCAGCGTGCTATCTGAGGTGACATGTCATGCCGATGGGGCCCTTGTAGACCCCAGCAGAGCACTGGGGTCCCTAGCGGGCCAATGACCGTAACTCAGTCAGTTTTCCACCTACCACCCCAAAATTCACCAGGCTTGGTCCCGGGTGCAATCTGACGTGACTTGTCATGGCCATGGGGCCTATGACGACCATGGCTGGGCACTGGGGCTTCTAACAGGGCCAATGACCGTAAGTCAGTCAGTTTTCGACCTATGGCCACAAAATTTGGCAGGCTTGGTCCCGGGTGCAATCTGAGGTAACATGTCATACCCTGAGGTGACTACAATGACTACAGTCAGCTTTCGACCTACATACTCGGTCCCTGATGCACGTCGCCAGGGGCATGCACCGCCGCAACACACTCGCAGTTTCTGCAGGAACTGCACTTTCTAGTTAATATATTATTCCTGGTATTTGCCTGTTTAGGAATACAGTAGTGCTTGAAAGCTTGTGAACCCTTTAGAATTTTCTATATTTCCGCATAAATTTGACCTAAAACATCATCAGATTTTCACACAAGTCCTAAAAGTAGGTAAAGAGAACCCAGTTAAACAAATGAGACAAAAATATTATACTTTGTCATTTATGTATTGAGGAAAATGATCTAATATTACATATTAGTGAGTGGCAAAAGTATGTGAACCTTTGCTTTCAGTATCTGGTGTGACCCCCCTATGCAGTAATAACTGCAGCTAAACATTTTCTGTAACTGTTGATCAGTCCTGCACACCGGCTTGGAGGAATTTTATCCCATTCCTCTGAACAGAACAGCTTCAGCTCTGGGATGTTGGTGGGTTTCCTCACATTAACTGCTCGCTTCAGGTCCTTCCACAACATTTCCATTGGATTAAGGTCAGGACTTTGACTTGGTCATTCCAAAACATTAACTTTATTCTTCTTTAAACCATCTATTTTAGAACGACTTGTGTGCTTAGGGTTTGTTGTCTTGCTGCATGGGACCCACCTTCTCTTGAGATTCAGTTCATGGACAGATGTCCCTGACATTTTCCATTAGAATTCTCTGATATCATTCAGAATTCATTGTCCCCATCATGATGCCGATGAGCCGTCCTGGCCCAGATGCAGCAAAACAGGCCCAAAACCAAGATACTAACACACAACCATGTTTCACAGATGGGAATAAGGTTCTTATGCTGGAATGGCAGTGTTTTCCTTTCTCTCCAAACATAATGCTTTTCTTTTAAAATCAAAAAAAGTTCTATTTTGGTCTCATCCGTCCACAAAACATTCTACCAATAACCCTTCTGGCTTGTCCACATGATCTTTTAGCAAACTGCAGATGAGCAGCAATGTTCTTTTTGGAGAGCAGTGGCTTTCTCCTTGCAAACCCTGCCATGCCACACAATTGTTGTTCAGTGTTCTTCTGATGGTGGACTCGTGAACATTAACATTAGCCAATGTGAGGAGAAGCCTTCAGTTGCTTAGATGTTACCCTGGGGTCATTTGTCACCTTGCCGACTATTACCACGCCTTGCTCTTGGAGTGATCTTTGTTGGTCGACCACTCCTGGGGAGGGTAACAATGGTCTTCCATTTCCTCCATTTGTTGCACAATCTGTCCTGTTTATATTGTAAACCTTTTCCAGCCTGATGAGCAATCAACAGCTGTTTTTTTTCTGAGGTCCTCAGAAAATCTCCTTTGTTCGTGCCATGATAAACTTCTACAAACATGATGTGACGAATAGACTTTTTGATAGATCCCTGTGTTCTTTAAATAAAAACAGGGTGCCCACACACACCTGATTGTCATCCCCATTGATTGAAAACACCTGACTCTAATTTCACCTTCAAATTAACTGCTAATCCTAGAGGTTCACATACTTTTGCCACTCACTAATATGTAATACTGGATCCTTTTCCTGAATAAATAAATGACCAAGTATAATATTTTTGTCTCATTTGTTTAACTGGATTCTCTTTACCTACTTTTAGGACTGATGATGTTTCAGGTCATATTTATGCAGAAATATAGAAAATTGTAAAGGGTTCACAAACTTTCAAGCACCACTGTATTGCACAGATACCGTGATGTACCGTAGGGGATTGTCTTGCAATATATCGAGTATCACAGAATGGCAGTATCATGACACCATTGCTATTGCGGCCAATGTGATAATATCATATCGTGAGGTATCCTGTGACTCTACTGCAGAAGCGCATGATGCATGATGTTTCAAATGCTAGACTTTTTTGTATGCCACCAGTAAGAGGTCGAACTCTTAGCTGTAAAATACAAAAATAACTTTTTCCTTTTTTGTATCAGTGACGATGATGTCTTGGATGTGAAGAGTTGTTTCCATGGTGGACTTTCCAAAATCTAACATTGGCTGCCAATTCCTTCATTAATAATGTTGCAGTTAAGTAAGATCTGGAAAATCTCTCTCTATACTTCACTGATTAGTTTTCCACCATGGCTTAGAGTATTTCTACAAAGCAATCTAAAGTGATTAAGTAGCAATCGGGATGATGTCATGGTGAGGTTGCCTTATTGTTGAGCTCACTATTTTCAGTAAAAAATGGCGAAAACGTGCCTGCAAGACCGATTGTGAGATGAACTGCTGGAAACTCCATTAGAACTATTTTATTGTGGAAATGTCTACCTTCCATTGAAATGCTATTAATATGGATTATAGAGTGAGCGAGATTCTACTTTTGTTTGATCTTTTCACACACAGTGCCACGTTGAACACACCATGGCAAATCTTTAGGTTTTTATTGAGTCTCTAACTGAAAACACATTATTACAACACTTGCAGGGAACAAACTTAAACACACACACAAACACACGCACACATTTTTGTGTGTGTGTCTTATATATGTGGTTCTCCATGTCAGGAGAACACAAGGCAACACGCACTAATACACCACCATGGCAGTCAATACATTGCTGAAATTGATCCACCACCCAAGTAGTACCTGATCTATGGTGGTTCTATGGGGGTCCTGACCATTAGAGAACAAAGTAAAGGGGATAAACGTAGTATGTAGAGAAACAGAAGGACTACAGTCTTTAATTATAGAACTACAAAGTGCATCTGTATGGTAAGTGGAACTGATAAAATGGACAATGAGTGTAGAAACAAGGAGATGTACCTAATAAAGTGAAGAGTCAGTGTAATAGTGCCCTGGAAGGGATGCCAGTCCAGTCATAATTTTATGGAGTATTTAAAAAGTCAGTTATTTCTAACAGCTTACAAACAGAAAGATCAGAATTTCCCCCCAAACAGTAAAACATCATTTGAGCAGGCGTCCCCAGACTTTCGTTTGACTCCTTAATTAGTGCTGTAACTGTATGCATTGCAGAATAATTATTTGTCTATCTAACCACAGTAGAAAGTTGGTGATTCCATTATAATGAAATCTCTTCATTTGTTACTGTGAAAATATGTGAACCCCTGAGTAAAATAAATCCCATTTGATTGTACAGAGTCCTGAAGCTTATGAAAGCAGCGCAAGCAGTTATAAAGATCTGTGTGTTTGTCTACAACAATAGTCTGACTACTACTCGATGAATATAAATAAGTTCATCTAATGGTGGAAATTGGGTACTGTAGCAACCTTCTGAAGGAGGCATGCCAAAAAGACTATATTGATCAGTTCTGAAAGAGGTGTGAAAAACAAAAGATTTAGTCTAAATCAAACCTGAACTGACTAATCACATGTACAGTGGGGCAAAAAAGTATTTACTCAGCCACTGATTGTGCAAGTTCTCCAACTTAGAAAGAGAGAGATCTGTAATGTCATCATAGGTACACTTCAACTATGAGAGACAAAATGAGAAAAAAAATCCAGGAAATCACATTGTAGGATTTTTAAAGAATTTAATTGTAAATCATGGTGGAAAATAAGTATTTGGTCAATAAATTTGGTTCAACTCAATACTTTGTAACATAACCTGTGGACCCCAGCAGGACTGTGGTAGCCTAGTTGTCAAGGTACTGGACTATGGACCAAAAGGTCCAGGGTTCAAATCCCACCTGTGCCAAGCTGCCACTGTTGGGTCCTTGAGCAAGGCCCTTAACCCACAATTGCTTGGATTGTAAGATTGTATCAGTTGTAGGTCGCTCTGGCTAATAGCGTCTGCTAAATGCTGTAAACGTAAATAATCTTTGTTGGCAATGACAGAGGTTAAACGTTTCCTGTAAGTCTTCAACAGGTTTGCACACACTGTAGCTGGTATTTTGGCCCATTGCTCCATGCAGATCTCCTCTAGAGCAGTGGTGTTTTGGGACAACATGGACTTTCAACTCCCTCCACACATTTTTTTATGGGGCTGAGGTCTGGAGACGGGCTAGGACCTTGAAATGCTTTTTATGGAGCCACTCCTTTGTTGCCCAAGCAGTGTGTTTGGGATCATTGTCATGCTGGAAGACCCAGTCACGTTCCATCTTCAATGTTCTCACTGATGGAAGGAGGTTTTTGCTTAAAATATCATGATACATGGTCCCGTTCATTCTTCCCTTAAGAAAGATCAGTCGTCCTGTCCCCTTTGCAGAAAAACAGCCCCAAAGTATGATGTTTTCACCCCCGTACTTCACAGTAGGTATGGTGCAACTCAGCATTCTTCGTCCTCCAAACACGGCGAGTTGAGTTTTTACCAAAAAGTTCTATTTTGGTTTCATCTCACCACGTGGTATTCTCTTAATCTTCTGGATCATCCATATTCTCTCTGGCAAACTTCAGACAGGCTTGGACATGTACTGGCTTAAGCAGGGGACACGTCTGGCACTGCAGGATCCGAGTCCCTCTCGGCGTAGTGTGTTACTGACGGTAACCTTTGTTACTTTGGTTCCAGCTCTCTGCAGGTCATTCATCAGGTCCCTCTATGTAGTTCTGCGATTTTTGCTCACCGTTCTCATGATCATTTTGAGCCCACGGGAGGAGATCTTGCGTGGGGCCCCAGATTGAGGGAGATTATCAGTGGTCTTGTATGTCTTACAGTTGCTCCCACAGTTGATTTATTCACACCAACTTGCTTACCTAATGTAGATTCACTCTTCCCAGCCTGGTGCAGGTCTACAATTTTCTTCCTGGTGTCCTTCGACAGCTCTTTGGTCTTGACCATGGTTGAGTTTGGAGTCTGAATGTTTGAGGCTGTGGACAGGTGTCTTTTATACAGATAACGAGGTCAAACAGGAGCCATTAATACAGGTAACGAGTGGAGGACAGAAGAGCTTCTTAAAGAAGAAGTTACAGGTCTGTGAGAGCCAGAAATCTTGCTTATTCGTGGGTGACCAAATACTTATTTTCCACCATGATTTACAATTAAATTTTTAAAAAATTCTATAATGTGATTTCCTGGATTTTTTTCTCATTTTGTCTCTCATAGTTGGTGTACCTATGATGAAAATTACAGACCTCTCATTTTTCTAAGTAGGAGAACTTGCACAATCAGTGGCTGACTAAATACTTTTTTTCCCCACTGTAGCTGCATGTGATGTTTAGTCAATATTTAGGGGTGTGCTGAAATCACCACATAATAAATGAACATGAATAGACATGCATCCAAATATCCAGGAATACTAGTGGATTACAAGGAAGAGCTAAACAAAAAATAAGTGATTTTACTATTAAAGGTCTCTTGCATTTTAAATGTCACCAAATGACATACTGCAGAATAGCAGTGTGATGACGTCCTTATCAGTGCATACATATTCTTAGCTAAATAAGTTAATATTGCTTTACCACTGCAATATTAACCTGAATCGGGCTGCTGTTTCTAAATAGTAGTTCACTGATAACTAAAACAGAAATCCATGTGCCTGTTCTAATGTAAGTAGTACTCACATTATCTGTGTATTCTCTCTAACTGTAAGTATATAAACTGGTTCATAATCACTTGTTGAGTCTCTGTTTCATCGGGCTGATCGAGTCCGATTTTTACGGACAAAGAAAGCACATGTCAAGTTTTGAAAAAGAACCCTCGTATATAAATGCCATCCTTCACACCGAGTCTGAAACCGACAGACTGTGATGCTGTGTAAAATTTTTAATCGGCGCCTGTTCCTATTTCTGCGTGGTTTAGATCAGGCTGACCAATCAGAGCTCGGTTGTCAGGCAGAACAGCTCATTCTGCTAGCAGCAGAGCACAAGAGTCAGGGAGCATATGGATGATCCAGAAGAGGATTGGTAGAATATCATGTGGTCAGATGAAACCAAAATAGAAATATTTGGTAAAAACTCAACTGGTCGTGTTTGGAGGAAGAAGAATGCATCCCAAGAACACCATACCTACTGTGAAGCATGGGGGTGGAAACATCATTTTTCTGCAAAGGGGACAGGACGACTGATCTGTGTTAAGGGAAGAATGAACAGGGCCATGTATTGTGAGATTTTAAGCCAAAACCTCCTTCCATCAGTGAGAGCATTGAAGATGGAATGTGGCTGGGTCTTCCAGCATGACAATGATCCCAAACACACTGCTCGGGCAAAGAAAGAGTGGCTCCATAAAAAGCATTTCAAGGTCCTGGAGTGGCCTAGCCAGGCTTCAGACTTCAACCCCATAGAAAATTTGTGGAGGGAGTTGAAAGTCCATGTTGTCCCAAAACATCACTGCTCTAGAGGAGATCTGCATGGAGGAACGGGCCAAAATACCAGCTACAGTGTGTGCAAACCTGGTGACGACTTACAGGAAACATTTGATCTCTGTCATTGCCAACAAAGGTTATGTTATTTTAAGTATTGAGTTGAACTTTTGTTATTGACCAAATACTTATTTTCCACCATCATTTACAATTAAATTCTTAAAAAATCCTACATTGTGATTTCTTGGATGTTTCTAAGTAGGAGAACTTGCACAATCAGTGGCTGACTAAATACTTTTTTGCCCCACTGTACCTGTATAACATATTGACTCATTCCTTTCATTAGGAGTGCCGGGCTCACCTGCGTTACAGAGACAGGTCATGCTGGACTGCAGAGGATTTTCCCTGATTACACCAGCCCTCATCAGATTATCTCCATACTACTGGCCTATATTTAATGCAAGATTACTGTTAGGTCAGGATCACGTATACACTGTATCTCTCTGTCTGTCTTTGAGTCGCATCATCTAAGTGTCGTCTAATCGTCTATTTGTTTTTGGTCTTGCGTCTCACTCTTATTTCAGACATACAAATTCCAGATATGTAGGTCACATACTGTTCCTCCTGTCCCAGTTTTAATCCATATCCTTACTGCTTTTAGTATTATTTTTACATCTTGTCATTCCCCTTGTCATCGTCAACCTGTGGTGCAGATAATCCAGATGTTCTTCATAAGAGCTCGGAACTTAATTGATTTATTAATGGTTCATTTAAAAACCCATACACAGGAGAGAAGAAATGGAGGACAAAAATGAGACATGTGATAGAGCATGGAAAGAGAGAGGTGAAGCTCGCATTGAGGCTTTGGCTTGGATTTCTTTAATGACTCACTTTGGCAGCTCAAATCATGTCTGTCTGGCCTTTCTGGGACTTTTAAAAGCATCCATTATTCTGGAGGAACGTGGACTGAGCTATACTCTTTCCGTCCTCTCATCGACTCTTTGTCCTTACTTGAGATTACAGCAGACTTTCTATGGCTTACCCGCTCTTAATTTCACTTAAATTGCTTTGTGACTTTCGTAGGAGGAATGTTTGTGTCAAATGGAGGTTAATTCCCCAGGTTTACTGCACAGGATTGGGATTTGAACCTGAAAATTGGGAAAGCTAAACTTCATGCCCAGTGTTTCTTACAATGAGATCACAAATCCACTGTGGCCTCACTGTTTGAGTGAGTTATACTATATTTTACTAAATGCAACCATACAGAGACAGATAATTGTCAGGAAGTATGTCAGTATGAAATATCCTAATTGCCCAGTTTGTGTCCTAATATTTTCCAGTTTGCCAATTTCAAATAGAAGGGTGACGCTTCCACCTTATGGATAAACTTCTGAATGTCTCTGTTGTTATACACTCACTTGCCACTTTATTAGGTACACCTGTTCAACTGCTCCTTAATGCAAATCTCGAATCAGCCAATCACATGGCAGCAACTCCAGTGGGGCTGGTGCTAAAATTGTTGAGGGGACTGTAAACGAACTGAAAAAGTAATAGAAAAAAGAAAAAAGAGCAACACCCTGGAATGCCTCCTAAACACTGGCCGATGTAAATACTTGAGCATTAGTTTTGCCCTCCTTTCCTTCTGATCTGGAAATTTCTCAGTGATTTTCTGTTTAAAGTTTCAGTCACCCGCCTCTTTAACTCTCGTACCTTCGTCACTACGTCATTGTCCACAACGCTTCGGTTCCAGCACTTTGAAACAACAAACAGGGAAAGCAAGAAAAAGCCATTACTGTACTTGCATCCAGCTTATCTCCATTTGTCATAGCAAGAGCTGGAGAAACCATGGGTTTAAGCTCGTCCTCATGTCTGCTGCTGAATTTATAAATTAGGTCGGTCCAATCTAAGCTTTCTTATCATTTTTTCTTCAAGTGGATGCCTTTGGATAATGTTGTTTCAGGATAAAACAAAATTTTCTTTCATTTGGAATCAATTCTGTGCCAAATAGAAAAATAAACAGTAGAAAAATGAACAAATTTCTACTCATCAGTTAACGAGCCCATTGTAGTCCAGTCACATAAGAGGAAAAAAAATGTAAACAATACCTTATAGGCTCCTGATGAAAGGAGAGAGCTGCGTCCTGCTGTAATTTTTAAACAGCCAATGAAAGGGCAGCCTGAGGTCACATGCTTGTCCAAAGTTTAAGGAGCCGCATAGTCACTCATTTGGCCGGAACCCCGCACACACAAACTATACACTACAGTGTGTAGTGGCACTTAAATCAAGCGAATACAAATACTGATTTAAAAAAAAAAGTGCTACCAGCCACACAGTATGGCTAAATTGCTTCATAGTTATTTTGCAATATATGATTAACTTCCTTCCATCATGTTTGCATTACTTCATATATTATTTATCATGAGTTTTTGACATACGATGGTAATCCAATAATACACATAAATACACATTCAGCAGAAAGCGTACTCTGTAGAGGTGCAAAGATGTCACGATGTAATCACGGAAAATCACGTGCGTTCTCTGTATGCACGTCTAATTATGTCGTTGCTTTCTTTGAGCACCAGAGGGAGCAATCATCCTAATGGCATATCTTTCTCATTATGTATGATAATGGGGTCATGGAACCTGAAGGGATTTGGGATAGTTAAATATATTTGTATAAAGATATTTGTATAGTTTAAAGATATCTGTATAGTGCTTGCAAACTGAAGGGATTTAGGATGTTTACAGATATTTGTATAGCGGTTTTCACACACACAATTGATACCTTAATGATAACTTAAGATTGAATGATGACTTAAGATAGCACTTAGTTATTTATATTTATAGTTAATAAAATTATTTTAATTGCAGGAGACTAAAGTGTTTTGTTTAAAAACGTGTACAAGAAATAGATAGATAGATAGATAGATAGATAGATACTTTATTGATCCCAAAGGGAAATTCATGGCATCCAATAGCTAATTCCAACAAGGGCCAAAAGGTATAGAATATTTAAAAAAAGGAATAGAATATACAGAATAAAAATAAAATAGTCTCACAGTTTGGTTGAGTGATGACAATAGTACAGCTAACCAGTGTAAACAGTGGAGTGCATATACACAGTTATACTATTGGCAATGCAAAGTTGCAAATACGCAATAAAATAATAAACAATGCTATTTACATTTATAATATATATATATATATATATATATATATATATATATATATATATATATATATATATACATATACAGACATACAGGCTGTATAATAGGCCTCAACACGGATCAGTCGTCCTATCCCCTCTGCAGAAAAACAGTCCCAAAGCATGAGGTTTTCACCCCCATGCTTCACAGTAGGCATGGTGCAACTCAACATTCTTCTTCTTCCAGACGCAGTGAGTTGAGTCTTTAATAAAAAAGTTCTATTTTGGTTTCATCTGACCACATGATATTCTCTCAATCTTCTTCTGGATCATCCATATGCTCTCTGGCAAACTTCAGACGGGCCTGGACATGTACTTAAGCAGGGGGGCACGCCTGGCACTGCAGGATCTGAGTCCCTCTTGGCGTAGTGTGTTACTGATGGTAGCCTTTGTTACTTTGGTCCCAGCTCTCTACAGGTCATTCATCAGGTCCCTTTATTTATTCACACCAACCTGCTTGCCTAGTGTAGATTCACTCTTCCTAGCCTGGTGCAGGTTTACAATTTTCTTCCTGTCCTTTGACAGCTCTTTGCTCTTGGCCATGGTTGAGTTTGGAGTCTGACTGTTTGAGGCTGTGGACAGGTGTCTTTTATACAGATAACGAGATCAAACAGGTGCCATTAATACAGTCTGATAACTGATAACCAATACAGAGGACCGGAGTATAACAGTGTCACAAGATTATTTTTTAATTGTGCATTTTATTCTTTAAATAATTTATTATAATTTATAAATGTTTTATACACAATTTATAATAATTATATTATAATTTATATTATATATTTTTTAATTGTGCATTATTTTTTAAATGTGCATTGTTCCTCATTGTATACACTTTAGAATGCCTTGTATTGAATGTAACGTCAATAATCGTGAGCAGAGCAGAGTGTATCGTGACACCCCTAGTACTCTGAACTTGAATTTGAATTTTTACCCAGGCAAGTGATATGCGGTACGATGCTGAGACCTGGGAAATGTAGTGAGGAAAAGCCGTGGTCGCATGTGCATTAGTTTGTATAGTTTACACTTCAGAAATCAAAATGCCTTTTACTGAATGAAAAATCAATATTGATGAGAGAATTGAATTGTGAACTCAATATCGTGAACGGAAATAAATGGTGAGCAGAGTGTATCGTTACACCCCTAAGGTATATTACAGGTATATCACATTAAATTTGGGTGTACTGTAATAATGATGTATATCATTACAGTGTATCACTACAGAAATCTTCTATAATCTGTGCTCCAGGGGAAGAGTTTGGCACTTCGGAATACCTAATGTGTGGCTGCCTGTATTAGCATTAGCACTACACCTGCTCTTTTGTGTATAACACCGCTTTGTTTCATATGCACAATGAATTATGATCACATGAATTATCACACTGGCCAGTTACTTGTCAAGCTTTGGCCTGTCTGGTCTATATCTGTGTGAGAGGTGCACAGTGCTGGCTCAGCCCAATCAGAGAGTGTGCTGTTTATGTGCCTGTAGGCACTGGTCTTTTAAATCAGGTCAGACCTCAACTGTGTGGTGCAGCACTTATATAATACAGTACAGTATACACCATGGGACAGACTAAGAACAGTTTTCGTAATCATATTAAAGGTGATTGGATTGTTAAAGTAAGTTTAATTTGAATTGTTACATTTAACATCTAAGCTGCTCAAGGAGGTCGGGTCCCTTTTTAAGTTTTGGTCCTCCCAAGGTTTCTTCCATATAACGTTTAGGGAGTTTTTCCTTGCAACTATTGCCCTAGGCTTGCTCAATTAGGGCTTTGCGTAGATAGTAGAATAATATAGAAAATTGTAATGCTGCTTTGAGACTGTGTTCCGTTCTAAAAAGTGCTATAGAAATAAGTCTGACTTAAAGTTTCTTCCTCATAATGTCTATGGTGTTTATTCCTCCATACAGGACAGCTTCAACTCTGGGATGTTTGTGAGTCTCTTTACATGAACTGCTTGTTTCTGATCCTTCCACAACATTTGTATTGGATTAAGGTCAGGACTTTGACTTGGCCATTCCAAAACATTAACTTTATTCTTCTTTAACCATTCTTTGGGAGAACAGCTTCTGTGCTTAGGGTCATTGTCTTGCTGCATGACCCACCTTCTCTTGAAATTCAGTTCATGGACAGATGTTTTGACATTTCCCTTTGCAATAATAATAATAATAATAATAATAATAATAATAATAATAAGGTTCTGAGTTCGATCCAAAGTGGAGTGGTCTTGGTCCATTCTTTGTGGAGTCTGCATGTCCTCCCCATGTCCATGTTGGTTTACTCTGGGTACTCTGGTTTCCTCACACAGTCCAAGGACATGTTTTAAGTTAATTGATAATGCCAAAAAGGTCCTACACCATTATGCTAAGATCGGCCCTGGTGTGTGTGTGTGTGTGTGTGTGTGTGTGTATGTTCCTACCTTGTGTCCTATGCTTCTGGCTAGGCACCAGCTCTCCCGCAACCCTGTAAAGGATTAAGTGGATAAGAAAGTGAAGGAGTGAAATAATAATAATAATAATAATTATTATTATTATTATTAAAACTTCTATTGCGCCTTTCACACATACAAGTTCACTTCACAATGATGAAAACAAAAACCAAAAAAAAAAGCAGAAAGAGACAGAATATATTAGAGAGAGTGAAACTATTCAGAGAAAAGGTAGGTTTGGAACTGAGATTTGAAGATGGAAATAGAGGCAGAAGAGCAAATAGATGAAGACAAAGGTTCCAAAAAAGGGTGGGGGTAGCAGCACTAAAAGATCCGCCGGTCACAGTGGAAAGTCGAATTCATTGTTATAATACAGAATTCATTGTTCCATCAATGATGGCAAGCCGTCCTGGCCCAGATGCAGCAATACAGTTCTAAACCATGATACTACCACCACCATGTTTCACAGATTGGATAAGGTTCTTATGCTGGAATGCAGTGTTTTCCTTTCTCCAGATGTAAAGCTTTTCATTTAAAGCAAAAAGCTCTGTTTTGGTCTTATTCATCTGCATAACGTTTTTCAAATAGCCTTCTGGAGCGGTGACTTTCTCCTTGCTACACTGCCATGCATACAATTACTGTTCAGTGTTCTCCTCATGGTGTACTATGAACATTAACATTACCCAATGCTAGAGAAGCATTTAGTTGCTTAGAAGTTACCCTAGTTTTCTTTATGTCTTTGTGGACTATTACATGCCTTGTTCTTGCAGTGATTTTTTGTTGGTTGACCACTCCTGGGGAGGGTAACAATGGTCATGAATTTCCTCCTTTTGTAAACTACCTGTCTGACTGTGGATTGGTGGAGTCCAAACTCTTTAGAGATGGTTTTATAACCTTTTCCAGCCTGATAAGAATCAAGTCTTTATTGGAGAGAAAATCACCTTTGCACCGAAACGTATACAAATGTGTTGTAAAGGTCAGTCTTTGTTAGATCCCTGTTCTTTAAATACAACACTCACACCTATTTACCGTCCCACTGATTGAAAACACCTGACTCTAATTTCACTTTCAAATTAACTGCTAATCCTAGAGGTTCACATACTTTTGCCACTCACTAATATGTAATATTGGATGATTTTCCTCAATAAATAAATGAGCAAGTATAACATTTTTGTCTCATTTGTTTAACTGGGTTCTCTTTATCTACTGTTAGGACTTGTGCGAAAAACTGATGTTGTTCTAGGTCACATTTACACAAAAATATAGAAAATTCTAAAAAGTTCACAAACTTTCAAGCACCACTCTACTATAATCCACCTATAGGTGGTAGTCAAGCCTAGGCTTAAGCCATAGAAAATCAGTAGGATGTTGTATATTTTACTGCATAAATAGGTCTGTTTTCAGACAAATCTATGTGCCTTGCATTATAACAGCTGAAAATAAATTCTGGCATACTTATGTGGCCGCAGTTCATTTTTTCCTCTCCCTGATATTTATTTGTTCTGGTTTTTTTCAGCTTTCTTTGTAGTGATCAATACCATATGTTGCTGGGTATAAAAGTTCACTCATCTTTTCTAGGCCATGACGTATACATGAATTCTTTGTAGAACCGGCCAAGAACTTCTCTGTATTGAGGTTCATCTGTGTCAGTGTGTATCAGAATGAAAGTAAAAGCCTAATTTAATAAAGTTCTGTACGATGCATCACCTGTGATTTTCATGCGTTTGTGCATTCAGAGGCCCCTGTGATCATGTCCAGTTTGAAAATGAAATCCAGATTCTGACAAAAACAATAAGCTCAGGCCTACCCCTCTGGGTGTACAAATGAAGCAATGAAACATCAGTGTTCATAATGGCATGTCCCACATAAATCTCTGTTAGCATGAACTACTGCTATGGTAATGCACAAAACTTTATAATTTGTACAGATGTGAGAAGCTGATAACAATAGTGTAGTATGTTCTATGTACAGACTTATGCCAATGTTTGGGCACCCCTGTTTTTTTATTCAATTAGAATTATATTAAAATTATACAAATTTTTAATTTGAATTTTAAACATTTTGTTAATTTTCTAAATGGAAAAAACCTTCACACAGCCTCTGCAGAGAACAAAATTAAACATGACAAATTTCTACAAATCAGTACAAGTCAGTAAAACCACTGATGAATTATCCAGAAGAGTTTAGGAAATACCATTAAAAATGAGCAGAAATATGTCACATTCTAACCTAGGTCTTTTAAATTTGAAAGTCAGTAAAACATGTAATTTAACCCTGTGTAGTCAGAATTTTTCTGCAAGCCTGTTTGGAGGTCTTCAAATGATTAGGATTCACAAAATTTAGTAGTTCGCTAAACTTAACATGGAAAAAAAGTTCTATTTATGTGCTGTTTAATCTCCATACAAAATAAACATCCATTAACATTAACAGCTGAGGTCTTGAAAATTATAATACATTATAATAGGAAATAAAAATCTGTCTTTTAACACTTGACAATGTACAGTGCTGCCCTATAGGTGTTATAGTATACAGTTCTGTACTGAACTCTGATTACCATATTTTACTTAAGAATTATAACAGATTCCTATGTTAGTTGCTTGTTTATGTGTTTTGTTGCACTCTAGCACGGTACGTTTTGATTCTTCTGCCCAGCTGCTCACACAAGCTATGAGCAGAGGCAGGAGTTAAGGACCAGTAGTCTGTAATTCACTCGAAAGCTCACTGCTCGTTAGCCCACGTTTGGACTAGAGACTGTGCTAACTTTTTTGATGTGTTTAGAGACGTTTTTGTTACTCATTAAGTTTCTCATAGTTGGGTATACGACTTATTTGTAACAAGCTGTAAATGACGTTCGGAAGTATATGTGCCTGTCCTATTGTAAGTAGTACTCATTTGTTTGTCCCCCATTACCTGTATATTGTCTCTAACCTTTAACTATATAAACTGGTTCACATTCACTCATTGAGTCTCTGTTTCATCTGGTTGATATTTGGTGTTGTTTGTGATACTGTTTATCTATTAATGCATTTTTGCCATCCGTTTCAATCATCCATCTATCATTTGTGTCTTCAGAGGTGACTTTGAAGCATATACGTATCATTTGCACACAGTTTTCTTGTAAAAATACCCTTTATATTTACATTACACTAAGTATTCATACATTTTTGCAAACAATATGACCTAAGAGTATTTCAGAAGTTGGTTCCAAGTTATATTCATAAGTATTAATAAACTTCAGATAACAGGAAGAGTATTTTTCATTGGTTGATTCAAATCACAAAGCCTTCTCTTTGACTTTAGGCTCACTTCTTGTGATTTTTAAAAAAATTTTTGGTCATGTCTGTTCATAAAAATGTTTTTTATGTTTTTTTGTGCAGCCATACTGGGATTTTACACAACCTGTCAAATGACAAACATTATTTTTAGCTTAACTCAGTAATCTAAATGTTTTTCACAGATCACACAATATGTGGAATCCATTTCAGAGTTCAAATTTATAGAAAACCCTAATTTTCCCAGTACTCAGTTGCTGTGGAGTATCCAAACCCGCAGATCTGATATGAACCTCTCACCACTGTCGAAATGAAACCGCAGGCATCTGGATCTGAACAAATCTGATTTGCGTGTTACAGTGTGGGATCTAAATATAGCTTGGTCTGGCCTGGTTAGCACTGGGAACCTCTGATGTTTGAATGTATTGTTCTAATAAGGTGCTGATTTACTAAAAATCCACCTTGTTATGAATCACCTAACAATTTGAACTCATTTACTTTGCTCTCCAAAGCTTGCATACTCTTTCTCTAAGCCGTTGGTGTGGGTGGTGGGGGTAGACCCTCTCAAAGTTTGGAGGGGAGTGAAATGTACTCTCCAATTAAAAAGGGGGTTATTTACAGCAAGGCATCTGAATAAGTCATGTTTGATAAATAATGCATGTCACGTCTACTAATTCCACTATAAAGGTGATTTGTCACTTTATTTTGTTTTGCTCAATAAGGGGTTGCAGTTTTGAGTGAATTACAATGTTTAAAATCAATTCCAGTGGACTCTGGAAGCAAAAGACGAGTATGTGCGTGCAGAATGAATGTTATTTTGCCACTGGTATATCCTTGATGCTGAATTTGCTGTTGAGATTTTAGCTGCTTTTGGTCTTGTGGAAAAGAGGAGTTTTGTAATTAGTCATGCTCTTTGAAACCCTTGAACCCACCATTTAAAATTTCCATATCAAAGCCTATTCCCAAAGATATCCCCATATCAGAGGGCACTGTTTTTTTAAGAAACAAAAATGATTAAAAATGAGCCAGATCTTACTGATCTCTATGACTTTTGAAATGGGAACTGACATGTATTCAGGGATTTGTGTGTGTGTGTGTGTGTGTGTGTGTGAGAGAGAGAGAGAGAGAATTTTGCATATCATTATAAAAACCAAATGTTCCCTCAAGGATAAAAAGATCTGACCTTTTTTTGCATTGTGGGGATATTTTGCTAGTCCCCACAATGAAAATTGAGCCAGAATATATTCTTTAATTTAATAAGGTTAAGGGTAATAATTAGATGGACAGTGTCATTTGCTAGAGTGATATTATGCCAATGGAAAATCTTCACCAACAATAGAAAGACAAACATGTTTACATATATGTGTGTGTGCACGAGTATGTATGTGCCTGTGTGAAATAATGACAGAAAAAAGTTAAACGTAAAGTAATATGCCAGTTTGCACCAATGCTGTTAGTCAGTTGTCTCATCTCACTGGTCATGCCACTTCTATAAATGCCATGTAATTTAAAGACACATGCGACTTTATACAGTGGAGCCTCAGAATTCGAACTTTATTGGTTCTGGAAGGCCGTTCGAACTCCGATTTGTTCGAAGTCAGAATCAAATATCCCCATAAGAAGTAATATAAATAGGATTAATTTGTTTCTGACCCTCAAATGATTGTTTTTACGCCTATATTCATATGTAATTAATGATTAAAAGCATGAATAAAACAAAGGAATGGAATACAACGCATAAAAATCAGTAAAAACCTGAAATAAGTGAAAATAAAGTGAAACTTTATAACCATTCAGGTGAACGCAGTTTTGGCACGTCTTATTGCTGAGAAAGCAGCGCTGACACTGAGGGTGTACCTGAAATCGCACCACTAGACTGATATGTAATGTACATATACCTCTATTATGTGCATCATGGCTGGAAGATCACACCATTGAGTGTTTTATTTCGTGTGCCCATGTTCAAAGTTGGAATTGTTGTTCGAATTTGGGGGCAAAAACAATTCAAACGGACCATTGTTTGGGTGAAGAGGTGTTCAAATTCTGAGGCTCCACTGTATGTGTTTTTAGGCAAAGCATGAAATGTCTGTGTTATTTTAAATTGCTTAATACTTTCCCTAGGCATTGTATGTCATACCTGGGCCTTATACAGAGCGACAAGTAGGAAATATTAAACATTTCTTACTTTCTCATACAATGCCTATGCAATGCCTAATTTCACACATTGACTGTAACATATACCCACTGAGTGGCTACTTTATTGCACGTCACATGTCCCTGTATTGAAATTAGACACATGACCCCAGGTTGCAGCGTAAACAAATAAAAGTGAGCAAGTTTTTTGTGGATGAGTTTCATCGTGAATCCACACTACACCATTCGGGGCCAGTATCTCAAGAACTGCCAACATTGTGGGGTTTTCTTGTGCAACAGTGGTTGAGGAAAAACATCCAGCCAAAGGGGATCCTGTGGATATAAAGAACTTGCCAGTGACTGGGGTCAGAGGAGGATGTTAAGGATCATTCTGATGGACAGACAGAGCACAGGCAAGCAAATTGTAGCCAAATACAATGCTGGTGCTCCAGCTAATGTCTGAATGCACAACTTGGCATTCATTAGCACCGATGGGCTCTATTACAGCAGATGATCAGTTTGGGTGCCATTGCTGTCTAAGGGAAACAGAAAGGCAAGACTCCAGTGGGCAAAACTGGATTCCTGAGCAATGGAAAAACTGAATCAGATGAATCGTGCTGATGGGAGGGAATCATGCAAGCAGCATAAATCAGGGAAGCCTTCCCATCAGGTATCAACAGCTCAGGCTGGAACTGGTTCTAGGAACATGATAGTGAGTTTTCCTTGCTTTTCTGGCCTTTGCAGTCTCCAGAACTTCTTTAGAGAATCTCTGGGACGAGGTAGAATGGGCTGCTCAGAGCATGTCAGTACCGCCGTCCAATGTGCAAAATGGCAAGAGCTTTTCCTGTCCTATTCTTTTAGTTTCTGTAGCATGTCATATTGTACCCTTGATGTGATCCTCTTGTAAAGCTGTAATACGTCTAATTTGCAGATGTATTATTGTGGCTTGCTGAACACAGAACACTTTAGGAATGCTTGTAGCACTTAAAAAAAACAAGACATCCACAAATATTTTTTTGAATGCCACAAAAAATTACCAAGCATATGCGAGTGATTTTGTGGGAAAGTGTTTTCACTTTTGGTAATTAATTTCTTCTACGAGTGGTCAATTTCTAAATTGCACGGTGACTCAGTTTCAGACGCAACAGTGTGAGATCAGTGTGGTTCCACAGTGTCTCAGTGGTTTTGTCACTGCACATTTCTTCGGTGATGCCTGCTTTGTGATTTATGAGAGAGAGAGAGAGAGAGCAATATTGCAACAAGAGTGCTGGAGAGAACGAAGAGCAAGCCAGATCGAGAGAGTGAGCAAGCATTCAGAGAGAATCTGTAGACGCCCATCATCATCTGAGGGATGCATCTCATCACTTTCTCTCTGGCTCTCTCCTCCCTGTACCAGACCTGATCGATCTCGCTTCCGGAAACCTGCAAGACCATAACTGGCTCACCATTCGCACGCAGGCAGTCTTTTAGTAGCCTGTTTTGTGTGATTGTGTTTCAGCGCAGTGCATTGCAAAGCCCACGTCCATTTAGTTCTCTAAACTTCATCCCTGTCAGAGTGATGTCGACCAGGATGGAAGGAGTCTTGCTAGAGCAGAATCTCTGAGACTGTTTGATGGATATTGAGGTTGGGTGTGTCTGAAGGCAATGGGTTGTTCAGCCAGCGTGATTCTTTGGAAAGGTTTGCGAAGTTTGTGGAGCAGAAACTATCACCATGTTTGTCAGCCACAGCTGGAGGAAGAAGAGACGGTTGAAGATCCACAGACAGCAAGCCGCCGAGAATCCCTGGAACCAATGTCATCAAACACACTGGTAATTGTTTTCTATTTACATAATGAGTGGCGGCGCTACACACTACAAAACGTGTTACTCATCATCTCTGTGTTGGCATGACCGTACTGCTATCAGAGGAAAAAATATATGCAAACGCGCTCTTTTTCATTGGCATAAACATGGCATAATTAAAAAATTATTTTATTTGACTCCTTTTTTTTCTTGATAAACTATTTTTGAAGAGTAATGATACAACACAGACCCAAGACACAGTTACCCTTACTAGTACAGTGGTGCTTAAGTTTGTGGATGATTAAGACTCATGATTCACGATTCAGTACACAGTGATTCAGTGATCCAGATTCACAATAGCTCTTGCTCAGTGAAGATCTCCGCTATGTTTGTTGTGTTTTTCTTTATTTTGTCATCTACAGTTCTGTATTCTTATTGCAAATAAGTCCCCATGGATCCTAAAATAGTTAGTTTTGACAGGCAAGTGAAAGCAAAACAGGAACTGAATTCTCCATATCACAAACTGCAGTCAGCATTAGCAGCTATGCTAGTGCCCTGAGTTCACTAGTAGAGTAAGTGTTTTGCTTTTACTTTTCACTTTCAGTCCATTACTCAATAGAACATGAGTTCTTCAACACTTTTTATTATAAAAAATAAGCTCATTATAAAATAGGCCAATGTTAATGTAAGATTAATGTAAGTGTTAATGTGTAATAGTCTCCGCTATGATACAATAAAGACTATTTTAAACTCATCGGTTCATGATACATTTAATCATGATGGATTTGTCGGAACATATCCCCATCAGGGAGCACCTGTACAATACAACTCCATTAATGCATATAATGCATTATACAGTTTGGATTTCCTGGGGGTCTGGAATGGATTCATTCAATTTATATTATTCCTTATGGGAAAAATTTGTCGTACTCGACGGTTTCGGTTCTCGACAAGTATTCTGGAACGAATTAACGACTAGAACAGGGGTACCACCATACAGGGAGGAGAAATAAGGTGAATGTATTTAATAAAGAGGACAGTGAGTGGAGAGTTTTTTATGTTTTTAATGTCACTGCAATGCTGAGAATGATTCAGCACCCAAATAGAACCTAATCTGTGGTGGTCCTGATCATTAGAGAACAGAGTAAAGGCAGAGCTCAGACCATTTACATTTATATTTACAGAATTTAGCAGACGCCCTTATCCAGAGCAACTTACAATTGGTACAGTCTTACAATCCAAGAAATTGTGGGTTAAGGGCCTTGCTCAAGGACCCAACAGTGGGGGCTTGGCAGAGGTGGGATTTGAACCCTGGTCCAGTGTCTAGTACTCGTCCAGAGTCCAATACGTTAACCACAGTCCATATATACAGTGGGGCAAAAAAGTATTTAGTCAGCCACTGATTGTGCAAGTTCTACTTAGAAAGATGAGAGAGGTCTGTGATTTTCATCATAGGTACACTTCAACTATGAAAGACAAAATGAGAAAAAAAATCCAGGAAATCACATTGTATGATTTTTAAAGAATTTAATTGTAAATTATGGTGGAAAATAAGTATTTGGACACCCACAAACAAGCAAGATTTCTGGCTCTCACAGACCTGTAACTTCTTCTTTAAGAAGCTCTTCTGACCTCCACTCGTTACCTGTAATAATGGCACCTGTTTGATCTCATTATCTGTATAAAAGACACCTGTCCACAGCCTCAAACAGTCAGACTCCAAACTCAACCATGGCCAAGACCAAAGAGCTGTCAAAGGACACCAGGAAGAAAATTGTAGACCTGCAGCCAAGTTTGGGGAGAGTGAATCTACAATAGGCAAGCAGGTTGGTGTGAATAAATCAACTGTAGGAGCAATTGTAAGACATACAAAACCATTGATAATCTCCTTCGATCTGGGGCTCCACGCAAAATCTTATCCCGTGGGGTCAAAATGATCAAGAGAGCGGTGAGCAAAAATCCCAGAACTACACGGAGGGACCTGATGAATGACCTGCAGAGAGCTGGGACCAAAGCAACAAGGCTACCATCAGTAACACACTACACCGAGAGGGACTCAGATCTTGGAGTGCCAGGCGTGTCCCCCTGCTTAAGCCAGTACATGTCCAGGCTCGTCTGAAGTTTGCCAGAGAGCATATGGATGATCCAGAAGAGGACTGGAAGAATATCATGTGGTCAGATGAAACCAAAATAGAACTTTTTGGTAAAAACTCAACTCGCTGTGTTTGGAAGAAGAAGAATTCTGAGTTACGCCATACCTACCTCGAAGCATGGGGGTGGAAACATCATGCTTTGGGGCTGTCTTTCTGCAGAGGGGACAAGATAATTGATCCGTGGTAAGGGAAGAATGAACGGGGCCATGTATCGTGAGATTTTAAGCCAAAACCTCCTTCCATCAGTGAGAGCATTGAAGATGGAACGTGGCTGGGTCTTCCAGCATGACAATGATCCCAAACACACCGCTCGGGCAACAAAGGAGGGGCTCCGTAAAAAGCATTTCAAGGTCCTAGAGTAGCCTAGCCAGTCTCCAGACCTCAGCCCCATAGAAAATTTGTGGAGGGAGTTCAAAGTCTGTGTTGCCCATCGGCAGCCCCAAAACATCACTGCTATAGAGGAGATCTGCATAGAAGAATGAGCCAAAATACCAGCTACAGTGTGTGCCAACCTGGTGAAGACTTACAGGAAACATTTGACCTCTGTCATTGCCGACAAAGGTTATGTTACAAAGTATTGAGTTGAACTTTTGTTATTGACCAAATACTTATTTTCCACCATAATTTACAATTAAATTCTTCAAAATTCCTACTATATGTTTTCTTGGGTTTTTTTCCTCATTTTGTCTCTCATAGTTGAAGTGTACCTATGATGAAAATTACAGACTTCTCTCACCTTTCTAAGTAGGAGAACTTGCACAATCAGTGGCTGACTAAATACTTTTTTCCCCCACTGTGTATATATACAGTATATACATACAGTGTAAGAGGTCAGTTTTCCCAAAAAAACATTTTAGACATTTTATATTTTTCAGTTTATTTTCTTATTCTTTATATAGGTTTTTTTTTTTGTTTTTTTTTTTTAAACTGACCTCATTCATGCATTTACACTTAAATGCATTTACGATCTTACAAGGAGCCTCATTGACTCATGTAATATGATACTAAATTAATCAATGCATCTTTTTAACCCAACTGTATGTGGGAAGTCATTCATACTCTTTCCACTGCTGTTGTAGGATTTGTGAGGCCAACAGTAAGGAAATTATAATTACAAATTGTATTTTATATAACATTTTACTTTAATGCTTATTAATTCTCTACTCTTTAGTACCGATGTTTTGTAATCCTATGAACCATGGTGACAAAATCTCTCTGAAGGAACTTAGATCTTATGTGACAGACTTTGGGTTACTTGAGGTCAGAGGAACAGGGTGTTAAGAGAGATGAATGGTGAGAGTGAGGAGGGGGGTAAAGTGAGTGTAATGACTTTCTACGCAATGCAACTAACTGCAGATCCACACGAGGGATATAGGAAGCAAACTGCAATGGCTGGTCAGTAAAAAAAGAAGTGTTCAATGACTTCACATGTATTTGAGAAGGCACTTGGAGGCCTGTAACTATACTCAGCCGACATATGGGTTATACATTTTACCCCTGTATAATAAAGCAATTCTACATTCTATATTTTTCAGGTTATATTCTGCTTATTCTTTATTTACGTTTTAGTGGTCTCTGCACTTTGTAGTTCTAGTCCATCTGTTTCTCCGCATACTCTGTTAGTCCTCTTACTGGATCATTCTCAGCACTGCAGCGACAGTGATGTGGTGGTGGTGTGTTAGTGTGTGTTGTGCTGGTATGGTTGGATCAGTTACAATCGTGCAGCTGGAGTATTAAACCACTGTTCACTCACTGTCCACTTTATTAGAGACATTCACCTTATTGCTCCACCTTGAAGTGCTCACAGGACGCTGCCTACAGGATGCTGGTGGCTGGACATTTTTGGCTGGTGGACTATTTTCAGTTCAGCATGATGCTGAGTTGGTTTAAAACTCCAGCAGCACTGCTCTGTCTGATCAACTCGTATCAGCGTAACATACACTAACACCACCACCACCACCACCACCACATCATTGTCACTGTAGTGCTGAGAATGATCCACCACCCAAATAGTATTTGATCTGTGCTGGTCCTCTGGGGATCCTGACCATTAGAGAACAGAGCAAAGGGATTAACAAAGTATGTAGGAAAACAAATGGACTACAGTCTGTAATTGTAGAACTACAAAGTACAGTGTCCACTAAAACCTATATAAAGAATAAGCAGAAAATAAACTGTAAAATATAGAATACCTAAAACGTTTGCACAGTAATGAATATGTAGGAACAGAAATAAATATGTGATCCCCCTATTGTAAATAACCACCAGCCCACCACCAGTGCATATGTATACTGATATTTATACATTACATTTATGTCATTTGGCAGACACCCTTATCCAGAGCGCCTTACAATTGATACAGTCTTACAGTCCAAGCAATTGCGGGGCCTTGCAAATGGGCCCAAGCGTGGTAGCTTGACAGAGGTGGGATTTGAACCTTGGACCTTCTGGGCTATAGTCCAGGGCCTTAACCACATTTCTGTTTTGTAGGCTGTAGGTTACTACGATACATAATTTGTAATGCATAATCCACTCTGTAAATACAATGCTGATAGCAAAGCAATTCTGCTGTCTGTGACGTTTCAAGACCAGTACAGGTCTTTACCGCTATGCACTGGCTGCTGGTTGCCTTTGTGTAACATCTTTCTCCAGTCACATCACATTGTTCTGATTGACCCGCTCTTGTAACGCCAGCTGTGTTTTGGAGCTCAGAGGCCCAGCAGTGAAGCTCCTGATGTGGGTGGGTGTGTAGGATAAGAAGGGGGTTGTGTATGTTTTGCTTCAGTTTTTCAAACCCCACCCTGGCTGTCAGCCAACAGGCCCCTCACGAGCCTCCCCTATCATTACATCAGCTTGTCTAATTATGCAACAGACTCAAGCTGATGCAAAAAAGCCTAGGGTGGAGCTGGGTATGGGGTGTGGATGGACATCTGGTTTGAGCTTTGCTCTGTGCTGTTGATCCTGGTTGCTTTTCATGAGGTGTTAGAACGTTCATCGCTCATACACATGAGTAGACATGATTAGTGTTGCCTGATGTTGTTGTTTGTTTCATACGTTGCTAGACTACAATGATAAAGTTCCACACAGGCATGACTGTGCTCCAGTGCACGGAGCAAGGGTCCATAATGTCATGATTGGGTGAGTTTGGTGTGGAAGAACTTAACTGGCCCACACAGAGCCAGGACCTCAACCCCACTGGACACCTTTGGGTTGAACTAGAAGGAGGATTGCGAGCCAGGCCCTTTTGTCTTACATCAGTGTGTGTTTACATGCATTGATAATCCAATAACTGCAGAAAATCCGAAGGATACATGCACTTGAGTAATCAGATAATGGCAGCAAACGCAGTAATCGGATTTCTACTTTGCAACCAGCCAGATTTTCTCCAGATCCCGAGAAAAAACCTGCTAAAAAGTCCATGAAAAATGGAATAGAATAGGAGGAATGGAATAGGAGGACCTGGTAACCGTCGGGGAACGCTCATGCATATGCGCAGACTGATAACAACGATTATAATCAGGTATGAGTTATCCGATTACTGGCATAAAATCCAGCTCTCTTTATAGAGTTCTTAGATTGGAGTATGCTATATACATGACCACTTGAATAATCAGACTGCAGAAACCCGACTATGATCGGATTATTAAGTGCACATGTAAACGCACTGACCTGATCTTGACCTGACAAATGCTCTTCTGGATAAATGGCCAAAACCTCCACACAGACACAGTCCAAAGTCTTCCCAGAAGACTGGAAGATGTTGCAGCTGCAAAGGGGGACCAACTCCATAATAATGCCTATGGATTTACAATGGGATGTCCTGTAAGTATAATGTGTAGATGTCCTGATACTTTTGTCCATATAATGTCTGTCTGTGTATGAAAGACATGCATTGATAAGAAAGAATGTTTTGTTCTGAAATAGAACTTACAGAAACTACATTTTTGTGGATAGTGTCTGATGGATGAGCAACTTTCTAAGAATGTGTTAGTATTGGACAGGAGCTGATGCACTGTGTGTGTATAAGTCTGTGTCTGTAAGAGTCTATTGTCCTGCTCAAATCGAAGGTAATGCTGTTTTGACAGGCAGCAGAGGATGGGTGGTAAAGGCTATGGACTGCATTACCATTTAGTCATTTACCAGATGCCATTGTCCATCTGCTTCTCTACATACTTTGTTATTCCCCTTTATTCTGTTCTCTAATTGTCAGGACCAACACAGGTCAAGTACTATTTGGGTGGTGGATCATTCTCAGCACTGCAGTGACACTGGTGGTGTGTTGGTGTGAGTTTTGCTGAAGTTGTTAAATACTGAGATTATTGCTACCATATTGCTCCACCTTGTAGAGCTCATCTGTTGTTGCACAGTTTGTGTTAGTCATCCTATAATCTTTCATTAGTGCTCACAGGATGCTGATGGCTGGACATTTTTGGTTGGTGGACTATTTTCAGACCAGCTATGACATTTAAGTGTTTAAAAACTCCAGCAGCACCACTGTGTCTGATCCACTCATACCACTCAACACACACTAACATACTACCACCACACTAACAAAGTATATAGAGAAACAATATGGACTACAGTCAGTAAGTGTAGAACTACAACGTGCTTCTGTATGGTAAGTCGAACTGATAAAATTGAGTGTAGAAACAGGGAGGTATACCAAATAAAGTGACGTTTGAGTGTATGATAGTGGACAGGAGTTTATATAATACTAAAAAAGTTATTGTATAATAGTAGAAACACAACAACACTATAAATGTTTAAAAAAAAACAGTGAGCTTTAATATTAATGAAGACGTAACATTGTAAATGTAATAGTAATGGTGAAAATAGAGTAGAATTTTAAAAAGTGGAGAGAGAGAGAGAGAGAGAGAGAGAGAGAGAGAGAGAGAGAGAGAGAGAAACAATGGAAAGTCCCTTTTCTCTAGCTTTCAGCTGAGCACACTTAGTTCTGCCAGCTATGAACTAATCATATCACATCACATCATACTACTTAGTGAAAATGAAAAATAAAGGCTAAAGCTTTATTTTTGTAGGCTGTGTAAAGTCTAAGGCCTGTTTATTTAAACTTTGATAGGTCTCTCACATTTCACAGCTTTTGTATTTACTTTGGAGCTTCAAATAATCATGCAATATGTTTCATTGCATTTGCTTTCGAAGCATTGGACTGAGGTGGCGCAGTGGTTAAAGTCGACAACACAACATGACACCTAGAGATTTCTGACTATGAGTGTGTATACATGCAATTAATAATCCAATAACTGTAGAAACTCAGATCTTGTCAGTAATCCATATACATGCATTTGAGTAATCAGATAATGGGAAACCTTCAGGCAGTAATCGGATTCGTGCTTTGGAGCCAGCCAACAATCTCACAGAAGGATGTAACGTAAACTTCAAATGTCACTAATTAAAATAACACAATCCTTTTTTTGTCGAGCATATACTGAGTTTTTGAAAAGCATTTGGTAGTTGTTTCATGGATGCTGCACCTAATTCCAAGTTTGCCAGATCGCTGTATAGACATAAGCATCAGGTCAATGAAAAAAAACCCAAAAAAGGCACGAGAAGTCAAGTCAGATTTCTTCCTATAGTGCTTTTTACAATGGAGCATTGTCTCAAAGCAGCTTTACCATTTTAGATTATCTTCTAATATGAAAGGCTATTCCCATATTGAGCAAGCCTAGGGTGACAGTGGCAAGAAAAAACTCCCTAAATGTTATAAGGAAGAAACCTTGGGAGGACAAAGACTCAAAAAGGAGCCCAACCTCCTAGGTGGCTTAGATGATAAATGTAAGAATGAAACAAATTTATCTAGTCAAATAAATCTGTAGTAATAGTTAAAAAAACAGAAACAAAGTAAATTTTAACGGATAATATTACACACTCTATTATATAAAAAACAAAAACTTTTTTTGCTATTATATATACAATCCTGAGGGACTGTGGTGGCTTAGTGGTTAAGGTACTAGCTGATGAACCAGAAGGTCCAACGTTCAAATCCCACCTTGTTGGGTCGTTGAGCAAGACCCTTAACCCACAGTTGCTTAAGCTGTACATTATAAGATTGTATCAGTCATTGCTAAATGTAAGTTCCACTGCTTTAGTTATTTTTAACTATAAGGTCTCCTACACCTTTTTCACTATTATAAAATATCCCTACACTTTTTCCCTATTATTAATGATCCCAACACTTTATTACTGTTGGGAACGATTGTATGATTTTTTCTGTACAAGCTTTGCATGCTTTTGACTGAAGGATCTTAAAACCACTTCTGTATTGTCACAGTGTAAAGCTCAAGCAGAATAAGACATTCTTCCGGTACAAGTTCCCAGACCACATCAGAGGGCAATAACTTCCCCACCCCTCCTCTGTTTAACTGAGCATGCCTTGCCACCAGAACTTATCCACTGAGGAAATGAGATCCTACAGTCACTCTGTTTGCATGACTAAGTAATGCTGATACACATATTCTACATTTTATTATATTTATTGTGTTATCTATTATACAGTACTGTGCAAAGGTCTTAGGCCACTGTTAGATTTGTTGACTGAGCAAAGGTATAATGACCATATATAACATATTGTCGACGATTGGACCCAAAAATTTCAAACTTCATAATTCATCACTCCATAATACTCTGTTACACTGATCTTCATTCCAAACTGCTGCTGTTCCCTCTCTTCTGAAAATTGATTTCATGGCTGCTGCCCTTCCAAAAAGACCATTCCTGAGCAAGCTTCGGACTTTAGAAGGGGCAACAAGTGTAAAGTGATGTCACACTAAACACTTGCCACTGTAGCCTATGGAAGCTTTTCAGAATTTCCTCATCTTTTAATACTGCATTCAAATATCCTGTATTTTCTGGTTATATTCTCATTAAGAGACTGAAAAATAATTAAATATGGTCATTGTGCCATTGCTAAAACAAAAAATCTAATGTAATGGTGGTTTAAGACTTTTGCACAGTTCTGTATACTATTGCCTTGTGTTCTACAGTTTTATATTGTATTATGTGATTCTATTCAATTGTATTTACTATGTTGTCTTTAAATAAGTGCTCTCTTTTATTTTTTTTTATTATAACTATTACTATAAACGTATTAATTAACTGTTTTAGTTTAAATGAAACATATATGATCTAGGCTGTCCAAGGAGGTTGGGTCCAGTTTTGAAACTTGGTCTTACCAAGAATTCTTCCTTATAAATTTAAAGGAGTTTTTCATTTCCACTGTCACCCTAGGCTTGTTCGATTAGGGCTGTGAGCCTAGATAGATGTAAAGCTTTTTTGGCACAGTGAAGAGTAAATAACTCTATAGAAATAAATTTGACATGAGTTAATCCTGTAAGATCCTATCACATTTTCACTGTTATTAACAGTCCCACTTTTTCACTATTATTAAACCTCCCACCATCTTTTCCTTATTTTAAAAGATTTTATTGCTTTTTACCTATTATACATCATCTCAATGCTTTTTTTTTTACTAATATAAAGGGCCCTATTATTACAATAATTCGTTTTCACTCTTAACAAAGCCTGTGTTATAGTATTTCACTTTAACAGTGTTTTTATCACTGGGGAAAAACTGGCACAGTTTCTTTATTTAAATCAAAACCATACCACTTTTTCACTAGTATGAAATGTCTGCCATATTTAGTTTTTCCTCATGTATGACTTCAACGCTGAGAAGTGCAGTGTACATCTCTGCACCACAGTTACGTGTGGTGATAAAACAATAGCACACACATCATTCACACATGAACACACTCCCTCGCACAAGAACAGCTGTGTGAAGGAGTGGTCAGCTCACACTACTGGAGTAGTGCGATATGAGTCATGAGAACTCCACAGATAGTAAAACAGACTGAGAAAGAGAAGTGCAGTCAGAGGTATCTGTCCTTAAGTAATCTGGTGGATTTGCAAGACAGTGCACATCTGGAACTATATGCTGGAGTGCTGGAGCTCTGTTGCTCCCTTTTGCTTATGCTTAACTCTGGTGACACACTGACTGGACTAAACCATGCAAGCCAGGGGGGGTCGTGGCTGCCGTAATGTGGTGGTGTGTGAGCCACCCGAGCAGTGCAGGAGCCTGGGGGAGATGGAGGTAGAAGGAGACTCAGAGACACTAGCTGGGGTAAGTGATGGGTCCGAGTTCTGAAACTGAACTCTCTGTCTCAGCTGGGTGATATGGGATATGATTATTTATATTATTTACATCACAATACACTTTTTTTACTGTCAGTTCTTAGTGCTTTTATTTCTCTGTTGGAACTCAGAGTAACAACTGACTGGCCATGATTTTATACCAAACACACTCATTGACAAAAAAAATGCACCAAGAAGAAGTAGTTGATCGAATGAAACTTTGTGTTTGAATGTAATGATGATCTATGTACGTTTAAAATATTTGAGCACTTATTTGTGATATCTGCACAATTGAAAGGAGGCTCTAGTACCCTTTTGAGTCGCTTTAGCCTGGATACAAGATGAGATACGGTTGGACATGGAGGCATACATGTTTCGTATGGTTTCCTAATTCACATTTGCCAATGAATGTAGCAGCTGGACATGTAGATCCTGCACACTTGTAGGTCGCCAAACCTGGCATCCCAGCTGATCCCATAAATGCTTGTTTGTAGAAAAATCTGAGAGTCCTTGACCCACCCTGTCAATACGTGAGTTGGTAGGACACGAGGCGTGACCCATTAGTGAGTCATTGCCCCACCCTTCCATCAAGTAAGGCGTTAGAATCACATGAGTCAAGGTGTGAATGGGGGTTAAACCTCCTGGGAAGGGATCACAAAGCTCCTTTGTAGGTGACTTATAGCTGGTGACGTCAACCACCTCCTCTGTTCAGTCATGGTTGTTCTAATTGGACATAAATCTCTTCAATTACACCTCTTCCAATCCATCTGATGACTCACTAATGGGTCACAACCTTGGCTCCTGTGATCCTAACGACTCATGTATTGATAGAGTGGGTCAAGGGCTCTCAGGACCACCCCCAAGGTGACACCCCATCAAATACCTGGGACTCCCCATCAGTTTTCAAGACCTAAAGAAGCCTTTTGGATGAAAGGTGAAACGTCTTCAAGAATGAAGTATTTGCCTTCAACTCAACACTCAAGATGTTCGGAACATATCGCTGAGCTGTTAGTGTCCTTTGTATCACTACTAGGGGTGACAATCTGATGTATACGATGGCTCCCCAGATCATCACACCAGCAGTTGGGACAGTGTGTGGCTCCACAGCAAAATAAGGACTGAAGCGCTCACCATGAGGTCTCCATAGCCGAAACCCAAGTGTCGTCAGATCCCAAATAGAACCTGGATTTATTGCTAAAGACAATACGATTCCAGTCAGTAGTAGGCCAGGTTCCTCGCTCATGACACAACTGAAAATGAAGGCGATTGTGTCTGGCTGTCAATGGCAGGACAAGTAATGTGAATTTCCAGAAATAAAAAATGTGGTGGCATTAGGGATGCTGTGTAAATGGTAGCGTTCCACTTGTGTTTTCAGCAGTATCCCTGACGCAGTTATCTTTCAGTTTTCTTGTGAAAGTACCCTTTATATTTACATGACAGTAGCCTAAAGACTATGTGACTATGGTAATGTTTGATCAACACCCTGTCCGGTCAACAAAACTTATTGCAGATGTTAAACAGCCTAGTATTTTATAATATTATGATATCATAAAATGAATTTGTATTATCCAGCTGTTTTATCCAAGTCATTAACCAAGCCCATTACGCTGAATCGTAACTTAGTAGCCTATGTTCTTAGCTTAGTGCCCATTCTTCAATTAACCCTGCATATTAAGACTTTGCAGCACTCACCAGGGTTACCAGGGTTGCCAGGGTTTTTTTAGTTTTTTAATTTGACAGTCTGGACAAATAGTTTTCTTAAATCAAACTTGTTTCATAGCATGACTAGACTGAATAATTCAAGGTTTGTTTGCAAAACCTCAGTATATCATGAAAATGTCAAAGATGGCAAAATATTTTGCCTTCTCGCCCACCTCAGCCAGTGTGGTCCGTGGTTATTTGTTGGGAGGGAGTTTTTCAGTTTACTGGATGTCACCGTGTCAGTTTAAAGAGTCTCTGTTTGTTTAAATGCAGGAAGTATGTGTGTAGGTGTATGTGTGTAGGAAAGTGGTAACGCTGACTGTGCAGGGTGTAGGATAAAATTAAATGGCCTCCTTCCTTTATGACTCCCACTTTACTATAACTCTAATTATGTCCATGTTTTTCTGTTCTTCCTTGTGCCAGCTAGTTATAGGAGTTCACAAAAATTTCATTCATCGAATAAAGGGCAGGTCCTAGTGTAACGTGAACTTACACTCATACTTTTGATGCCAGGCCTGATCTTAATGACTCTAGGAGGCTTACTGGGTGCAAAATGCAAGTGATCAGCTGTGGTTTGTTTCCCAACTCTGGTTTGTTGGTAGTTTGCCAAGTTCAAGCCCAACTTCCCTAAGCTCTAGCTGATCGTTATCTGAGTTCATCTCCGCTCTCTGTTTCAGTTTCCATTCAAGAATTTCTAAAATTAGAGTCTTCTCTTCCAGGCGTTTCTACTCACAAGCAGGGGCGTGTCTATAGGTGGGCTGGGATGGGCATTGCCCAACCAAAGGAATCATCTGCCCACCTAGTGAAAACTGAAAAAATCACAGCTGTAGCCATTTTTTGTGCATTCACAAAAACTGCTGTTTAAATAATGCAGATTTAAGGATCTACCTCAGAAGACTTCTAAGGTTCTATCTTAAACATCTTCCTGCTCCCTACGTAGGTGCACTACATGTGCTTTGGGTTAACAGTTACTTACACTACTTGGTGCACTTTGTGCCTGATAAAAAGAAATTTGGGATTGAGTTTTTCTGTGCAGCTCTTAGCGAAGACTAATGAACAAGCCAGTGTAACAATGTTTGTAATAAATGACATACTGGATTCGGCTTTATTGTGCAAATAGGTCATATCCGTTGTGCAATCTGTTGTGTGTCGCTTGTAGATGGTTACTAGAGGCGTTCTAATGAGGCAAATACTTTAGGCGAATAAATGAACATTGAAATGAATGGTTTGTTGTGGTTATGGCATTTAAACTGTCATAAACCTGGTCCTGGTTAAAAACTTGTTTTTTTTCTGCAGAAATTTGGATTAACACAGATTAACATGAGGCTACTTTTTTGCTTACACATCAATAAATTGAACGCCTGATGCCCTATGTGTTCGTGATGCAATTGTTATTGGAAAAAAGTAAGAAAAAAGATAAATGTGAGATAATTAGGAATGCTGCTGTCAGTAAAACTCCTCAGTTAATCAGTGTTTTCATCCAATCACCATTTTCATTGCAGCTTTGTAGAATGGCCAAATAAACCCCAATTTTATTTTATTTTATTTTATTATGTTTTGCTTATGTGCCGACTGTGAAAACTGTGCCCATCCACTTTTGTCAAGGCCCATCCAAAACCAAATTTCTGGCTACACCTCTAGTCTTTGTGGTTTGACAGAAATGATTAATCACTATATATGATGTCTTAAGTTTGGCGCCAATATCTTCACATAATTATGTATTTATAATTGCAAACTACAGGAGTTATTTCTAGGCACCCCCTAATCATATATATATATTTTTTTTTATATTGTTTATAGAACTTTCAAGGTTAATACAAATGACAACAACAGAAATGCATCAATGGATAAATAGCCTAAAAACATAGTAACACAAAATGTAATCAAAGTAAAAGATAAACTACACCATCCCAGACTGTAAAAACAAACACAGAGAACAATAAAAAGGAAAGATAAAAGAAGGGGATGAAAATGACATCAGACTGTTTTATTGTCTCAGTGATAATAATCATTATCTTGCAATAATCAGTTAATACATGTGTGACGCAGAATTCTCCTTTACTGGCAGCTGTACTGTTTAGCTTGGTTATGAACAATTAATGTATTCTCTAGGATTTCCAAATGTTTGATTGTTGTCATTTTTTATTTTAATGTCCTGAACAGGTCTGAAAATCGATTAATTGAGAAATGACAAACATGAGCCATGTAACAGCTTGATTTACAAAGAATGGTGTATAAAACCTGTTCTTGGACTGAAATCTGGCAACCCTAATACTCCTTCAAGATATCAGACACGCTAGTCAGCAGCGATGTGTCTCTTATTCTGTGAGTAATATGACCGAACTGAATGGAGCTCTTGAAACACTTCTGAAGTCTCCCCAACCATGTTGTGTTTGGAACCGAACTGAACAAGCGACAGCGCTGAACTCTTGTGATGGACTGATAAGATCTGAACTGATAGAGTAAAACAACCTAAAGGGAAATGAACAGGTGGTTGTTTGGATTGGCTGACAGCAACCACGCATCTCTGCAGATCCAGAGGATTTAATAAGGAACTGGAGATCTGTAACGCTCCAATATGTCATTTACACACACACACATACAGACCGGCTATAAGAAGTACTAGATTGTTTCACTTTACTTGATTCCATAGTCATAAGACTGACCCCTCTGTGTGTCTTGAGCAAGGGTGCCCACACGATTGCTTAAGACTGCATGCATCCCAAATCCAGGATGTAAAGCACACACTTCTGTTAAGCAGGGGTGTCCCAACTTTTTTCAAAGGAGGTCAGATCGGACCATATCAAAATACCTAAGGGCCGATGTCTCTTTCCAAAACTATTCATAAATTATTCAGAACACTGTATTCAAAATATGAAAAAATAACACAAACCTACAGAACAGTTGATATTTATGTTAGGAATTATGCTCTTAATTGGGTTCAATCATGATCTTCTCTCCGCTCAGGGTTTGTGAAGAAGCTGCCTTTGACTCAGTTCAGGAGATAAAGCAAGAAGCAGACACACTGTCATTGTCAGGTTCTTAACTAATGTCCTGAGTTCAGTCAAGGCAGGAAAATAATTCCTAACAATTTATTTAACTAGTGAATTCAATTTAGGCACAATAACTGCAGCAGGATATCAAAAGAGTGGAACATGCCCCAACTTACTTTCTTTAAAACATCATGTCTTCCGTCATTATTTCTCATGTAGATTTTATTGTATTTTATGTCTCACCTGCTATACATTACCAGACCTCTGGAACTCAATAACAAAGCATGTTTTACATTTGCATTTACAGCATTTGGCAGACGCCCTTATCCAGAGTGACTTACAATTGATACAGTCTTACAGTCCAAGCAATTGTGGCTTAAGGGACCTGCTCAAGGACCCAACAGTGGCAGCTTGGCAGAGGTGGGATTTGAACCCTGCACCTTTTGGTCCATAGTCCAGTATCTTAACCGCTAGGCTACCACAGTCCACAGTTCCTTTAGTTTTACATTTCTACAGTCACATGACCAACTAAATACAAACAAATATTGTACAAATAGTCCTTGTGTCAAAGCTACAGCTTACCAGAAGAGACAGACTACTAGAAACTAATGTGATGGTGTGGGGTGGTGCTGAGCCGACCTCAAGCCCACCATCACGTGAAAGGAAAATAACATTTTTTAAAATAACATTGTCTTAAAAGTGATGCCACAGGCCGATTAAAAACTGTCAGCGGGCTGCATTTGGTCCTAGGGCTAGACTTTGGACACCCCTGGTGTAATGGATTGAAACAAGGAGGCGTATGTGTGAGAGAGACAGAGAGAGAGAGACAAGCTGCTGCTCTCGTTTGTCATTGTTCCGTGATGTACACAGTTATTGTCCCTATCAGAGCTTCAGATAAGGTTCTGCACGTCATAGCTATAAGGGCATAACAGGAATCCCAATGAGTTCTTACTGGACTGCAGGAGCAGCTGCTTCTAGATGTAGCCAATCACAGAGTCTGAATGAACGCTCGTGACCACACTGTGCCTGGTACAATTAAACACAACACTCATTCATAGAAATCTCTTTCCTGTCCTCACACACTACTCAGTCATTAAGTACATTATAAAAATACACGCTGTGCCACTTCAGGTACCTGGCTATAGAATCTCACCAATTTCACTTGATGATACTGTATGCTTTATGCAGTATAGATATAAGTTGCCTTATCAGTTTTTGAAATGATTTGCATATAGTATGTAATATACACCGAACAGCCAAAGCACAGACCAAATAACAAATACCGTTATGTCATTACTACTGCACATGTGAAGATCTGGGATGTATTAGACAGAGAGCAGCCAGTTCTCGTAATCGACGTGCAGGCTTTTTGAGGAATGGTTTGAGCCTGTTGTGTCGCATCTTGGCCAGGACATGCCTTCATTGATGGAACAATGAATTCTGAATTCATCCCAGAGAAAGGAAAATGTCAGGACATTTGTCAGTGAAAGCCACTGCACTCCAATAAGATCCACAAGGTTACTTGGAAAACGTTTATTAGGACAGATGATCAAAATAGTTTTTGGTTTAAATGAGAACTTAAATGAGCGTTATGTCTGGAGAAAGAAATACCCTGCATTCCAGCTTATGCCATCTGTGAAACACAGCGTTGGTAGTATCATGGTTTGATCCTGTTTGGCTGCATCTGGGCCAGGACAGCTTGCCATGATTGATGGAACAATGAATTCTGAATTGTTCAAGCAAAGGAAAATTTCAGGACAGCTGTCCTTGAGAGACATTGCACTCCAAAAAGAGCATTGTTGTAGTAGTGTAGTAGTGGTTGAGCGATTTGGGTTTTTTATTGGCCGATGCTTAGAGAACGGGGTGACTGATGGCCAATATTTAATGCCAGTATCACATTTATTTTTCCAACATATAAAACGAATAATAATTAATGACAGACAAAATTGCTGAACTTAAATTAACATTTATTTAGTATATAAATGTACAGTCTCTGTTTGCACTCTTTTTTATCAATAAAAACAATATTCAAAGTTCAATAGTCAAACAACAATATTTACTACCAGATAACAGCATCTTCTTGTTTCTTGGGAAAAAAACTAAACAATGTTAGATTAGTGCACTTTTTGTTTTCAATCCCAGTCCCAGTTGCAAGTTGTAATGCTGGAAACAAAGTTTTCATCTTTATCTTCTCAGAAATGGCGCCAGCATCTTTTTGTTTTTTAGTCACTCAGTAGTCCCAGTTTATGAGATGCAAGTTGTAATGCAGGAAACAAAGTTTCTCTGCATTTTCTCCAGTATTTTTGAATATCGACCTCATAAGTGCAGATATCGGCCGATTGCGATTAATCGATCTATCTCTGTTGTGTAGTTTGCTGAAGATCAAGATCAAGTGGACTATCCAGAAGGTGACCAAAATAGAACTTTATGGTTAAATGTGAAATGTTATGTCTGGAGAAAGTAAAACACTGCATTCCAACATAACCTTATCCCATCTGTGAAACATGGTAGTGGTAGTATCGTGGTTTGGGTCTGTTTTGCTGCATCTGGGACAGGACAATGAATTATAAATTATACCAGTTATACTAAGGAAAATGTCAGGACATCTGTCCGTGAACTGAGTCTTATGCAACAAGACGACTCTAAGCACACCAGCCATTCTACCGACGAATGGTCAAAGAAGTATAATGTTAGTGATAAGGGAAGGAAAGTCAATGTTCTGAGCTTAATCCAGTCAACATATTGTGGAAGGACCTGAAGTGAGCAGTTTGTGTGAGGAAATCCACCGACATCCCAGAGATGAAGCTGTTTTGTATGGACGGATGGGCAAAAATTCCTCCGCGTGAAAGACTGATAAACAGTTATGGAAACGTTTAGTTACAGTTATTGTAGCACAAGGGGGTCACATGAGATACAGATAGGAAAGGTTCACATACTTTGGCTACTCACATATATGGGTTTTTTTCTATAATAAATAACTTATCAAGTATAATATTTTTTTCTCCATTGTTTCATTGAGTTCACTTAATCTACTTTTAGGACTTTTAGGACTTGTGAAAATCTGATTATGTTTTAGGTCATATTTCTGCAGAAATATAGAAAATTCTAAAGGTTTCCCAAACTTTTAATCACCACTGTACCTAATGGCTTTGTATAACATTTACCATATAGAACCACAGAACAGGTTAAGGAGAAGGAAATATCATAGACATTATGGTCCAGATTTCAGGCCTAATCTAAGCTAGGGGTAAGCAATATGACGATATTTTATTGTATCGTGATCAGTTTTGTTATAGATACATATGACAAAATGCTTTTCTGGGCGTATCGAGGATATCGTCAGAGCTTAAAGAACACTGGCAAGTTGGTCAGTGTGCTTTAAAAACTGACGATATCCTCGATACGATACGTACAGTAATCAGTCCTGTTTAATTGGAGGAACTACAGCACATTATGAATAAAAATCACTTTACTTAGTATAGATATTATTTTAATGATTTGAATATTATAGTATTGGTACAATTTGAATGGTACACTTTAGGAATCTGTCACTACTGATGCATCTTCTCTGCGATCCCATGTATCGTGATAAATATAGTGAATTGTGGAAATGTCTTTCAATATTGTGATATAATATTTTTACCAAATCACCCACCCCTAATCTAAGCTGTGCTTTGTGTGTTTTGTCAGGCAAAGCCAAAGGCGACCGAGCCGCTGGATTATGAGAGCGTGCTGGTGCAGAGAAAGACTCAGATCCTCAATGATGTTCTCCGGGACATGCTGCAGTTTCCTGCTGATGACTTCCAGGTGAGACACGTTTTTTCTATTATCCAGTTCTTCACAATTTCATGTTGGGTTGATTTTCTAAATTAAAAGAAGCTAACACAATTTCTGCAGGGAACAAACTTAAATGTGAGCCAGTTTGTGTTCCAAAAAGCACTACTGCTCCAAAAAGCACTACTGGGAAAGGTGCCGCAACCTATATTTAAATTTACAACATCGGGTGTTAAAAGTAAAGGGTCACCTCACATTCAGAAATGGAACATATGGAAAAGCGTAACTAATGTCATTGTGTTTTATATTTGTAAGGACATGACACCAATTTACACAGTGGAAAATGTGGTCAGGAAGCTATTCTGATTGCTACAGGTATCAACGTCCGCATTACGTTCTGTGAAACAGGATGCTGACTAAAATGGATGTTGACCAGACATACCATAGTCACAGTCTTTTGAAGCTACTGTAATGTACATTTAAAGGGTAGTTCCATAAGAAAAGTGAGTGCAAATGATATGTAAATGCTTCAGAGATATCGCTGAAAAGACAAGTGGTAGATGAGTGATTGAAACGACTGGTACTTCTGTTTGATGGAACACAAAAATGCATTGATAGACAGTATTATGAACATGAAGATCAGCCAGATGAAACAGAGACTCCATGAGCGAATGTGAACCAGTTTATACAAGTATAACTTAGAGCGAATATACAGGTAGTGTTGCAAACAAAGTACACAGTGAGCAGTGTCTTTTATTTAGTCTGTTTGCGGCTAAAGACTAGTTCAAAATAAGATTTTTATTTCTTATTATAATTTGTTATAATTTTAAGACCTCAGTCATTAAAGCTTTGAATGGCACATAGCTGTATTATTTTTTGCTGCAACTTTGGTGCTGAGTGCTACATACAGTGGGGCAAAAAAGTATTTAGTCAGCCACTGATTGTGCAAGTTCTCCTACTTAGAAAGATGAGAGAGGTCTGTCATTTTCATCATAGGTACACTTCAACTATGAGAGACAAAATGAGAAAAAAAAATCCAGGAAATCACATTGTAGGATTTTTAAAGAATTTAATTGTAAATCATGGTGGAAAATAAGTATTTGGTCACCCACAAACAAGCAAGATTTGTGGCTCTCACAGAACTGTAATGTCTTCTTTAAGAAGCTCTTCTGTCCTCCTACCTGTATTAATGGCAGCTGTTTGATCTCATTATCTGTATAAAAGACACCTGTCCACAGCCTAAAACAGTCAGACTCCAAACTCAACCATAGCCAAGACCAAAGGGCTGTCGAAGGACACCAGGAAGAAAATTGTAGACTTACACCAGACTGGGAAGAGTGAATCTACAATAGGCAAGCATGTTGGTGTGAATAAATCAACTGTGGGAGCAACTGTAAGAAAATGGAAGACATACAAGACCACTGATAATCTCCCTCGATCTGGCGCTCCATGCAAGATCTCATCCCGTGGGGTCAAAATGATCATGAGAATGGTGAGCAAAAATCCCAGAACTACACGGAGGGACCTGATGAATGACCTGCAGAGAGCTGGGACCAATGTAACAAGGCTACCATCAGTAACACACTACGCCAAAAGAGACTCCTGGTAAAGACTTACAGGAAACGTTTGACCTCAGACATTGCCAACAAAAGTTATGTTACAAAGTATTGAGTTGAACTTTTGTTATTGACCAAATACTTATTTTTCACCATAATTTACAATAAAAAAAATTTAAAATCCTACAATGTGATTTCCTGGATTTTTTTTCTCATTTTGTCTCTCATAGCTGAAGTGTACCTATGATGAAAATTACAGACCTCTATCATCTTTCTAATAGGAGAACTTGGACAATCAGTGGCTGACTAAATATTTTTTGCCCCACTGTAGTTACAAATAAATATTCTGAAATTGCATTAAGTGCCCTTGTAGTAGCAATTTACAAATTAATTGGATTAACCAAAATAGTTGTGTAATTTATACCATTATTTATTAGTATATGATACATAGTATTACCGGTACTGTGATATAAAGTTACATGTACTATGACAGAATATTTAGGCTATTTTGCCTCACAGGTAAGGAAAATAAACCAAAATAAAGATGTTAAAACAACACAAAGAAATATAAAAAATTTCCCTCGTTTACTTCTGTGTATTTAAACTATTACTATAAACTTTTTATTTAGGTAATTTAATTTACTGCTTACTTACAACATCTAGACTGCCCAAGGAGGTTGGGTCCCTTATTGAGTATTGGTCCTCCCAAGGTTTCTTCCTTGTAACATTTAGGGAGTTTTTCCTATCCATTGTCACCCTAGGCTTGCTCAGTTAGGGCTGTGGCCCTAGGTATTTGTAAAGCTGCTTTGAGGCAGTGCTCTTTTGTAAAAAGTACTATATAAAAATGCTTTGAATTTTTTAGAGGATAGTGTAATCCTTTTTTCATCAGAAACAAACAAGACAGGCTTCAAGTCCACAATATGCTACCATCAAAAAATTTATTGATAAGGTACTGCACTACTGAACAGTAGGTCCAGGGTTCATATCCTATCTCTGCCAAGCTGCCACTATTGGGTCATTGAGCAAGGATCTTAACCTACAATTCCTGGCACTGTACATTGAAGACTGCATCAGTTGTGAGTTGCTCTGCATAAGGATATCTGCTAATTCACTAAATGTAAATACTGTATATTCAGTCAGAGGCTGCCTTTCAAATCACACACTACCATTAAACAGTATGTCAACAGAGTAAAGACACCACTGATGATGCTAAGTATATGACACACTATTTAGTGTAGCATATGTGATTCAGAACACAGTCCAGACAGCTAAATAACAGCCTGGTGTGGTTAATGCAGTTGTATAAATCCATGAGAAATTTGATTACTGGGACAAAATCCAGCTGGCTTTATTGGGAGTCCAACAATGACCTTACTGTAATATCAGATATCAGAGTATGCAGTTTACATGGCTATAATCAGATTACTGCTGAAATATGATCAGATTAGCATGTGTGCAAACACACTCCCTAAATGAGGAGTAGAAGCATGGTAGGGTAAAGTGGCTGACGGCTCATTTCTTCATGATCAAAAACGTGTTAATATTTTATGGGTAGGCTCTGCAGATCCATCCACTCACCTTTTCATGACTTCCTCTCTTGAGATACAATCTTGAGATGTTTCAGGCACAGAGTCGAGAGGCTGCTGTTAGCACAGCTGCTAGTGCAAAGGAAGTCCTCTCACTGGTTACTGTAAGCTTTGGCTCTGTCTCACAGGAACAGACTGAAGCTCCAGCAAACATCTGCACAATGTTTGGCCTTACATGAACCAAACTGTACCAATCTTTTCAGTGTTGCTTTTTATTTGAAGGACTTCAGAATTCCTAAGTCAGAAGACACACAGTGTTGCTGCTCTATCGTCTTTTTTAATATCTATGTAAAATAAAGTGAACAATTATCTATTGTGAGTAAATGAATGTAAATAAAATTACTGGAATGCGTCATTTAACAGTAATTCTGAGAATTTGCATGTTATGTGATCTGTATGTTGTCCAAACACGACAATGACTATGCATACTTATAAATTACATACAGGTACAGTGGTGCTTGAATGTTTGTGAACCCTTTAGAATTTTCCATATTTCTGAATAAATATGACCTAACACATCATCAGATTTTCACACAGGGCCTAAAAGTAGATAAAGAGAACCCAGTTAAACAAATGAGACAAAATATTATACTTGGTCATTTATTTATTGAGGAAAATGATCCAATATTACATATTAGTGAGTGGCAAAAGTATGTGAACCTTTGATTTCAGTATCTGGTGTGACCCCCCTGTTCAGCAATAACTGCAACTAAATGTTTCCTGTAACTGTTGATCAGTCCTGCACACCGGCTTGGAGGAATTTTAGCCCATTCCTCCGTACAGAACAGCTTCAGCTCTGGGATGTTGGTGGGTTTCCTCACATTAACTGCTCACTTCAGGTCCTTCCACAACATTTTGATTTGATTGGTCAAAGTCAGAACTTTGACTTGGGCATTCCAAAACATTAACTTTATTCTTCTTTAACCATTCTTTGGTAGAACGACTTGTGTGCTTAGGGTCGTTGTCTTGCTGCATGACCCACCTTCTCTCGAGATTCAGTTCATGGACAAATGTCCTGACATTTTTCTTTAGAATTCTCTGATATAATTCAGAATTCATTGTTCCATCAATAATGGCGAGCTGTCCTGGCCCAGATGCAGCACAACAGGTCCAAACCATGATACTACCACCACCATGTTTCACACATGTTCACAAACATGATGCTTTTCTTTAAACCAAAAAGTTCTATTTTGGTCTCATCCGTCCACAAAACATTATTCCAATAGCCTTCTGGCTAGTCCACGTGATCTTTAGCAAACTGCAGACGGCAGTGCCTTTCTCCTTACAACCCTGCCATGCACTCCATTGTTGTTCAGTGTTCTTCTGATGGTGGACTCATGAACATTAACATTAACATGTGAGAGAGGCCTTCAGTTGCCTAGAACTTACAATGGGGTCCTTTGTGACCTCAGCAACTATTACATGCCTTGCTCTTGAGTGATCTTTGTTGGTCGACCACTCCTGGGGAGGGTAACAATGGTCTTGAATTTCCTCCATTTGTACACAATCTGTCTGACTGTGGATTGGTGGAGTCCGAACTCTTTAGAGATGGTTTTATAACCTTTTCCATCCATATGAGGATCAACAACTCTTTTTCTGAGGTCTTCAGAAAAGTCCTTTGTTCGTGCCATGATACGCTTCCACAAACGTGTTGTGAAGAGCAGACTTCGCTAGATCCCTGTTCTTTAAATAAAACAGGGTGCCCACTCACACCTGATTGCCATCCCATTGATTGAAAACACCTGACTCCAATTTCACCTTCAAATTAACTGCTAATCCTAGAGGTTCACATACTTTTGCCACTCACTATTATGCAATATTGGATCATATTCCTCAATATATCATATGTTTGACTGGGTTCTCTTTATCTGCATTTAGGACTTGTGTGAAAATCTGATGATGTTTTAAGTAATATTTATGCAGAAATAAAGAAAATTCTAAAGAGTTCACAATCTTTCAAGCACTACTGTATCTCTATAGTGCAAAGCTAGAGAGAATATGGAGACAAATGCTTCAGAAGAGAGTGTGGACCCTGAGGTGCCTAGATCATGCCCTTCAAAAAAGAAATCAGCAATGGCTGAGCTTCTTGGTGATTTTATTTTAACCCCAGCAAAGCCAGCCATGTTCCAAGCTTGCAGAGCAGGAAGTTGAATTGGGCTCCTTGATCTCTACATTAAAAAGGGAATTAAAATTATTTTCTTATTTTAAATTGAAACTATGGGGGAAAAACAGCATTACTTGTGATATCGTGAAATTTCTGTATCGTTGCACCCCTAGTGCACGCTGATTCATCTCGGTGCATGCTGATTCATCTTTCGTCTCGCTGGTTCATCTTCATGCACGCTCTTTCATAACTCTGCAGGCTAAACATCCTGCTGCACACGGACACACCTTGCTGTAATCAATTCTGTTTCATTTTCAGTTGTTGATGGCTACACACCTTATTCTTCATCTTTAATTTCATCATTAGGTGCTCATCTGCTTACAAATCCCAGACCTTCACAAGAGCAGTCGTAATAAGAAAATCAACGTTATTCCCTTAATCTGTGTTTTGGCTCATCAGAGTATATGCCACATTTTCAAATTCCCATCAAAGGAGAAAATAAGTGGATGGAAAACCCTTAAGTGCTTGCATGAGCAAGAGTTTCTTGGATACAGAATAGGGAGAGATTTCATTGTATTGACTGTTGGTCTGCTCTTGTCATCACCCCTGCTTTGGATTAAAGATGCCTTTAAACAGCTTTCTGCACTGCAGAATCAGATGGTGCTCCGACTATATTTAATCCGTTACCGGAGTCATATGCATGCCTTTAGAGCGAGAGCTTTTACATCGGCCACTGTCTGCTTTAGGAATTACGAACACAGATGGTCAGGATATAGTAGAGTGCAAGGAAGAAACAGCACTTCTCTCATGCATTAATGTACAACAATATCCTGGTCTGATGCTCTCTCTCACACATGCTTTCGCCATTATCAACTTAATACTCACTCCACCCATCAGTGGGGCAGTAGAGGAAGTACTTAAGTGTATGTTTGCAGTTCCTTTATTGTAATATGAATACAGTTTGGGCTAGTTGGTAGTATTAGGTATTAATTTCATTCATTTTATTTTATTTTTATGAGTATTCTGTAAAATTGCACGTTATGCAATCTTGACATTGTCAGAACGCCAAATTAATATACACTCACTGACAAAAAATAAAGCACCCAGATAGAATTGTTGGACTGCAGCACAACTCGGCATGCAGTTATGTCACAGGCAGATATGTAAATGATTACAGTCGTGGTCTGATTAGACACTGGGTCTTGCCACACTGGGCTTCACCCACTGCCTTATACAAAGGTTCTTGGAGGCTACTTTTGGGTAGTATACCTCTTGGTGAGAGATCATTCAATGCTAGACATGCCTCTATGCCACATTTTCCCACAGCTGGGCCTGTAGATTCTCCACACTCATAGCTTGCCAAAGCTGGCGTCCCATAAATGCTCAATTGGCAATAAACCTGGTGAAGTGTTGCATCTGGCGAAGACATTCCTGGGAAACCATTTCTGTGCTTGAACGACCATTATCCTGCTGAAAAATGGCAGTTGGAAGCCCTGCCATGAGACGCAACATGTGGCCGCACATATCGCTGATTTGACTCGTATCACTATTGGGGTGACCGACTGTCGTGTGCGATGGCTTCCTAGATCGTCACATCAGCTGTTGGGACAGTGTGTCACTCCACAACAAAGGCAGGATTGAAGGCCTCCATACTCAAACTCGACTGTTGTTGGATCCCAAACAGAACCTGGATTTGTCGCTAAAGACGATACAGCCCCAGTCCATAGCAGTCCAGGTTTCTCATTCATGACACCATTGCAACCGTAGGCGATGGTGGCTGGCACATAATGGGCACTGTGACAGCAAATTTCTTTCTGCTAAGTGCCTGGAATAGGTCCGGGCAGACACAGAGGTGTGGAAAGAAGGTGCCACTTGTGTCTGGATGGTGGACAACGAAACTGTGGGAGCTGGTCATGCTTGTCCAGTGGATCAAATGATCCTCTCTACTGGTGGTCTGTCTGGGCCGTCTAGAGCCTGTTTGCCATGTGTGCACCCTCACAGAACCACTGGTCCTAACATCTCCTAACAGCTATGTCAGAACCGCTTTGAAATTTGTCGAAATGACCATCCTGCTTCTCTCAGTTCAATGAGGTGCCCCATCTCAAAGGCAGCCAACTTTGCAAAATGTATTCAAGTGCATTGTAAAGGCATGTCTATCAGTCACCAGTCTCTCACCAAGAGGTACACTACCCAAAAGTAGCCTCTGTTAGCCTTTTATAGGCAGTGTGAGAAGTAATTTTATGCCATCTTGTGGCAAGACCCAGTGTTTAATCAGGCCACACCTGTAACTGAACTGCATGCCGAGATTTGCAGCAATCCGACATTTCTATCTGAGTGCTATATTTTTTTTGGTCAATGAGTGTACATACAGCTATGCTCTCTTTAACACGTTCACTTTAACGCCTGAGGTCTTAACAATTATAATCAACGAAAAAATAAGAAATAAAAATCTGTATTTGTAACACGCTGGCGCTCATAGTGAATGTGTACTTATTTGAATTGCAGAGCTGATCCCCTAGAGGGCACTGTTAAATGTGTAATGTAACCATTTTCTAGGAGGGTTTCTGTTGAGAGAAGAAATGGGAAAAAGAAACACTGCTCGTGTAACTTGATTTAAAATAAAAATCTCCAGTTGTTGGTGTCATAATACAAAAAGACCACTATCAAGACCATTGACTTTAATGATTACATTGTAATCACTTAGGATTATGAAAGGAAAGATGAATCTCCATTGCTTTGCTTGATTTTTTTAACAACTGCCCGTGTGTGCAGATGTCGACTGTGAAGCGACAAGGCAGAACTCTGCACCCCACTGTTCCCGAAGGAGCCGGAAAAAGGGCAACTAGCCTGTTTGTCCAGGAGGTAAGAGAACCTTTCTCAGTTCATTCACGCAGAGTGCATGATAATATATTACTTTAATAGATGTTTTAATAACAGTCACGAGGTACGATTGACTCAGTTCCCACCCTGAGAGGTGGTGAGACTCGGCAGCCCTCGTCGAGGCGGAAACACATTGGGTCAAACACACACAGACACCCACAAACCATGACATTTGGTGCCAGCAAACTCTAACTTGGGTTACAGGTGCCAAAACTATCCATCTGCACTTTTGGTGTTGGGGGACAACAGAACCCTGAGTAACCCAAGACCAAACTCCATAACTAAGGGACCTTACCTTGCCGAGGTGGGATACAATCAGCAGCAGCAATCTAGCAACACTCTGGTTTATGTTTCTGCCTCTCCAGGGCTTGGTCGGCTGTATCAGATGATGCTGTTGCCACATTACATGATATAAGGAACATGAAGACATGTAAAAACAAACGTGTTCAGCCTGGCCTACACATTAATGTGTGTTACAATATATTATTATTGTACTATATAAACAAGGATTATTATTAGTAGGTGTAGTATTTCTGCTCATTGACGACTTTGATGACGTCACTGAAAACAGCTCCCTGGCCTGGAGCCAGATGCTTTTCACTAGTGAGTCCAAACATCTGTGTGGACCCCTCACCCCCATCTATGGTCCTCTTGCATTAGAAATAAATTGGCCATCAGCACTCATTGCTTTATTGCACTAATTCAGAGGGTTGAGTAAACATTAAACAGCAGAATTAATATTTGTTTACAGAGGTAAAGTTATGGTCTGATTTCTGCAGGTCAGTCTGGACAGCGATACAAAAAAACTAAGAAGCGTTTGAGATGAATCCAAGCCTGTGATTATAGCTGCTTTTAATATTTACATGTTAAAGCTTTGAAATGAGTCATACAAGCTTGCTCATTATGGAGATCATTTTCCTTTAATCATTGTACGCTCTTACTCTAAACAGATGGAGCTTCGCGGAAACATTTCAAGCCCCATTGCCAAACCTGGTCACTTTATTAGGTACACCCAGTCAACTGCTTGTAAAGGCAAATGTCCAATCAGCCAATCACATGACCTGCATTTAGGCCGGTCAAGACGCCCTGCCTGCTGAAGTTCAAGCCGTGAAGTTCAAGGGTAGCCTAGTGGTTAAGGTACTGGACTCTGGACCAGAAGGTCCAGGGTTCAAATCCCACAAGCCACTGTTGGGTCCTTGAGCTTGGATTGTAAGACTGTACCAAGTGTAAGTCGCTCTGGATAAGGGTGTCTGTTAAATGCTGTAAATGTAAATGTAAATGTAAGCTGACCATCATAATAGGGAAGGAAGGTGATTTAAGTCACTGTGAACATGGTTGGTGAGTAGTTCAGAAACTGCTGATCTACTGGGATTTTCCAGCACAGCCATCTCTAGGGTTTACAGAGAATGGTCTGAAAAAGAGAAAATATCCAGGGAGGGCAGTTGTTGTCTGAGCCAAAATGCCTTGTTGTTGCCAGAGGTCATAGGAGAATATCCAGACTGGTTCGAGCTGATAGAAAGGCACCAGCAACTCAAATAACCACTCGTTACAATCAAGTTGTGATACAACACGTCAAACCTTGAAGCAGACACGCTATAGCAGCAGAACAGGCAACTGAGGCTACAAAAATTGGACAATAGAAGATTGGAAAAACATTGCCTGGTCTGTTCAGTCTCGATTTCCGCTGCGACTTTTGGATGGTAGGGTCAGAATTTGACGTAAACAACATGAAAGCATGGATCCATCCTGCCTTGTGTCAACAATTCAGGCTGCTGGTGATGTGATGGTGTGGAGGATATTTTCTTGGCGCACTTTGAACCACTTAAAACCAATTGAACATCATGTAAATGCCACAGCTTAAATGAGTATTGTTGCTGACTATGTGGATCCCTTTATGACCACAGTGTACCATCTCCTATGCACAGCTTCATGAAGCTCAAATCATCTCAAATTGTTTCTTGAACATGCCAGTGAGTTCACTGTACTCAAATGGGCTCCACAGTCATCAGATCTCAATCCAACAGAGCACATTTGGGATGTGGTGGAACAGGGAGATTTACATCATGGATGTGAGGGTGCCATGTCAGTATGGACCAGAATCTGTCAGGAATGTTTCCAGCACCCTATTAAATCTATTCCATGAACATATAAAGCAGTTCTGAAGGCAAAACTGGGTCCAACCAGGTACTAGCAAGGTGTACCTAATAAATTATCTCTGTATTTGCTAATTGGCATTGTAGATAATAGTTGGAAAATCTCCATCTCATCACTTTAGGAATAATAAATGTGTGTCTGCCAATAAAACAAACAGAAATCTATCTTCTTTAGGGTATTGCCCCTGGGCTGTAAGCACTGCTGCCTGACCCAAACACTTAAACCTTGATTAGACGTGCCACACAAGCAGAAAATCACATTTGTTTTTCAAGTCTGGCTCAGGAGACTTCACGAAAGCATTTTTGACTGCCTTGCTAATCAGGCTGGTTCAGGTTTGTTTACGTATTGTCTGGAGTGCAAGTGTGTGTAAAAGCTAATTTCCTTAAATATATATATTCTGCGGTTTTCCCACAGTGCATCAAGACGTACAACTCAGACTGGCACGTAATTAACTACAAGTATGAGGATTATTCTGGTGACTTCCGCCAGCTGCCCAAGTAAGAGCTTTTATAGTCTGTGAAACACAAGTTTGAAGACACTAAGTGATTTGTTATGAAGACTTAAGATTTCATTCTTAGACTTTGTTCTCAATAATACAGATACAAATGAAGTTTTCAGCCCGTTAATGCTGGAGTGGCACAGCAGTCTAATTCGCTGGGCGACCAACGCAGAGTCTCTTAATGGTAGCTCCACTCTGGCTTGATACTACGTAAGTTTGGTTGGCCACATCTGAAGGAGGGAAAGCCGGATGAGGGATCAACTATCTGACTGCTTGAGGCAGTGGGAAATCTGTTGGATTAATGTCCGTTTCTCTAAGAGGATACCTTTTTGGCATCTAAGTCTGCCATCTGCCGGTGAAGAGAAGCAGCTGTCAGTGGTGCTCACTGCCCTACAGCCCTCCTTCCTTGGTAGAGGGGTCTTTCACATTGCCAGGGGTGGAGGGTAGACCAAATTATAAGCAAAAGTGGGGTATAAACAAAACACTGATATTTTTACATAGTTAAAAATACAATGTTTAAATCGAAATATTGGAACTGCCATACTGAAAATGATCTTGGTGGTTCGTACAATTTTCACCAACTGCACGATATATCGGCAGCCGATATATTATTTGCCGATATATGCATTTTTTTTTTTCAGTTATCAGCATTGGTCCGATATTATAATTTTAGCTGACATTATAACCAATATTTATTATATGTTTACATATGAATATTTTAGTTTTTTTTTTTTTGGCTGTTATTCATAAAGCAAAACTTCTGATGTTGCTGAGTTTATAGTTATATATGCAATTACCTTTTTAAAGGACAGTTAGAAAATAAAATGGACTTAAACCATTTTTCCTTTAAGCGAATTGCAACTTGTATTGTCTTATTTACAGGTTTCATTGCTTATTATTATTTTATTTGATTGCTAAAATGAATTACTGATCCAGTTTTTTAACAACAGTTCATATATGGATTATAATGCGAACGTATTTGTAAATGCAGAAAGGTTAAATTATGGGTTTTTAACATCGGTATCAGCCACAATAATGTCCTAAGCATCGGTTATTGTATCGGCCCGAGAAACTCAATATCGGTGCATCCTTGATCTGGATGTGTCCCAAACTACATGTATCTGTGTGAAAGTCTTAGGCCGCTTAAAGTACATCCCCTAATCAGAAAAAGTTGGGACGGTATGGAAAATGCAAATACAGACACATGAATCCAAACCATTTCATGTTTTGTCTGGTCAACTTGATTTCATTTCTTAATAAACATCCATTCCTGCATTTCAGACCTGCAATGCATTCGAAAAAAAAACTTGGGACGGGGGCAATTTAGGGCTAGTAATGAGGTAAAAAAAAAAAACCTAAGTAATGATGTGATTTCAAACAGGTGATGTCAACTGGTGATTTTAATCATGATTTGGTACAAAAGTAGTATCCACGAAAGACTGAGTCCTTGAGGAATAAAAATGGGCAGAGAATCTCCATTTTATCAACAAATGCGTGAAATAATTATTGAAATGTTTCAAAACATTTCCTCAAAGAAAGATTGGAAGGGATTTGCATATTTCTCCCTCTACAGTGCATAAAGTCATTAAATGATTCATGAAATCTGGAGTGATTTCAGGGCAAAGGCACAAGCCTAAACTGAGGAGGCGTGGTCTGCATCAAGACCCATCATTCATCAAAGGCTGATAGAACCACATGAGCAAGGGATACTTTATCCGACCTTTGTCAAGCACTACAATACAGTTACATTCACAAATGCCACTTAAAACTTGCATTCACAAGTGAGAATTAAGAAAAAAATACCCGAGAGCTTACTTGGATGTTTTGTAAATTGTGAATTGAATTCTGACCAATCAACCTTTCATCTCTGTGGGTTCTGATTCCTAGTAAAGTTCCACGGCCAGAGAAGCTGCCCACTCATGTCTTTGAGGTTGATGAGGATGCAGACAAGGATGAGGTAGGTAAACAGCATCCCTTTTTGTATCGACAGCCTTAAAACCTCATCCACGGCAAGAATAATGATGAAGCCAGAGAGTGCTATGTGCTGTGACTGAACTGATCTGACTTCCTGAAAAGCATTTCCATTCTTGGTCCTGTAGGACACGTCGTCTCTGGGTTCTCAGAAAGGTGGCGTATCCAAACAGGGCTGGCTTTACAAGAGCAACATGAATAGTGCTATTAGTGTGACAATGAGGGTGAGTATTCACAAACCTCTACACCAGTCGTACTAAAATTGTTTTTCCATGTGTATACAAACTGCAGGGTTTTGGACAAAAACATTCAGGGCTTTTTTACTTTAACAGCCGAGGTCTTAAAAATTATAGGAAAAAAAAAATCTGTCTTTTGATTCTGGACAGCGCTGCAGAGCATATGATGTTTGAGTATACAGCACTGTACCGAACTCTAATTATCATCTTTTTAATAATTATCAGACATTCCTATGTTAATTCCTTATTTATGTACAGTGCATTGTTATTGTTTTGTTGCACTCTAGTGCAGCACATGTAGCTTCTTCTGCCCAGCTGCTCACACAAGCCAGTCAGCATTGCAGATCCACGAGCAGGCGGGAGTTAAAAAGCAGGAGTTCACTCGAAAGCTTACTACCTTACCGGTCACGCTCGTTAGCTCACGTTTGGACTAAAGACTGTTTTTTTTTTTTTTTTGTAATTTAAATAACAAACGTTGTTATTTTATCTATGTCATAGATGTCCATTACAATTTCCATCCATATATTTAAAGTTGGGCTCTCCTGGGATAACAATTTCCTAGTAGCTTTTTTTAGCAGCTACCAATAGTATATTCATTAAATATTTGTCTTTTGTCAACCATTTATGAGGTATATAACCAAAATATATAGTCTTGCATTCTAAAGGTATTTCACAGTTAAAGGTTTCTTGCAGGGCTTTATGTATTCCTTTCCAAAAGTCTTTAATAACATTGCAATCCCAAAAAATATGATGGTGGTTTGCATTTTGATTTCTGCAATTTCTCCAGCAAACAGGGACAGAGCTGTCATAGTGAAATTTCTGGGAAAGTGTAATGAAATATCTTATCTTTTCCATCCAAACTCTTCATTTCTGTGACCTGGTACACATCCATTGATAGTTCCACATTGTTACTAGAGACTGTTCTGTTAATGTGCATCCAGTGCAATAAAGCAACTTACAAAAATTGCTTGTATTAAGGAAACATATTAAGCAATTATATTAAGCTTAAATATAAGGCCTGCCATTGTGTTAAGCAACTTTTACTTAGTAAGATTCTTAAAATAAGCAATAATAATAGTAATAATACTAATATTCATTCTTGAATCAAGTGAATTCTTGAGCTCTAATTTTATATAAATTCAGAAACACGAATCAGAATAGCTTGACCGGTGAATGTTTGTGCTAAATTTGAGTTTTAAATGACTTAAAATAAGGTAAAACATTTTCGTAAGTGAGGGTGATCAAGGTAATTATTCTTAAAATAAGCAAATCTTACACTTAATCTTACACTTACAGTGCCTTGTGAGTGAAAAATCCTTATCAGAGAAAAAAAGATTTCTTTTCTTGTAAGATAAAAGATGTAAGATCATTTCACTTTTTCAGTGTAGAGACTTTTATGCTCAAGTTACTCGTGTTTGTGTGTGTGTGACTGTTGTGTCACTTTCTTGACTTATTTGTAACAAGCTGCAAATGCTGTTTATAAGTGTACAGTCATGCTTGAAATTTTGTGAACCCTTTAGAATTTTCTATATTTCTGTTTAAATATGACCTAAAACATCATCAGATTTTCACACAAGTCCTAAAAGTAGATAAAGAGAACCCAGTTAAACAGATGAGACAAAAATATTATACTTGGCCATTTATTTATTGAGGAAAATGATCAAATATTATATATTAGTGAGTGGCAAAAGTATGTGAAAGTCCAAGTCAAAGTCCTGACCTTAATCCAATGGAAATGTTGTGGAAGGACCTGAAGTGAGCAGTTAATGTGAGGAAACACACAAACATCCCAGAGCTGAAGCTGTTCTGTACGGAGGAATGGGCTAAAACTCCTCCAAGCCGGTGTGCAGGACTGATCAATAGTTACAGGAAATGTTTAGTTATAGTTATTGCTGCACAGGGGGGTCACACCAGATACTGAAAGCAAAGGTTCACATACTTTTGCTACTCACTAATATCTAATATTGGATCATTTTCCTCAATACATAAATGACCAAGTATGATAATTTTGTCTCATTTGTGTAACTGGGTTCTCTTTATCTCATTTTAGGACTTGTGTGAAAATCTGATGATGTTTTAGGTCATATTTATGCAGAAACATAGAAAATTCTAAAGGGTTCACAAACTATCAAGCACCACTGTATGTGCCTGTCCTATTGTAAGTAATACTCATTTGTTTGCCCCCAACTACCTGTATATTTTCTCTAATATATAACTATTTTAACTGGTTCACATTCATTCATTGAGTCTCTGTTTTATCTGGCTGATCTTCCATGTTGTTCTTAATACTGTCTATCGATGCATTTTTGGCTTCTATCAACCAAAAGTATCAGTCATTTCAATCACTCATCAATTGCTCGTGTTTTTCAGTAAGATCTCTGAAGCATTTATGTGTCGTTCATACAGTTTTCTTGTGGAATTGCCCTTTGTATTTACACTACATTAGCCTAAAATGACTATGTGACCACATAAAGTCTGGTCATCCACCATTTCAGCCAACTCCCTGTTTCACAGAACACAACACAGACTTTAAATGGCACATGCCTATAATTGTAGACTTATAATATTTAAATTGTTGAAATGTACAGTTTCTGCACACTTCATGTTTGTATTTCTTCCTATCTTGTCTCGTTCTTCCCTTATCCAGTCATTTAAGAGGAGATATTTCCAGCTCGCCCAGCTGGGAGACGGCTCATACAATCTGAACTTCTATAAAGATGAGAAGATTTCCAAAGAGCCTAAAGGGACCATCTTCCTGGACTCCTGTATGGGAGTTGTACAGGTAATCACCACTATAGGGAATAAGCTTCCTAATGGCATGATGTGAATGAAGGCATTTATGATGTATGATTTCAATTGCTTTGTGTGTGTTTTCCGAATGTGTGGGTTTGGGGTTGGGTGCAGGTGATGGCATAGACCAGGGATGTCTCCACATTACAATATATTTTTAAATACATGCTTTAAACATTTGGAGAAATGCAATAAAACATTGTGTTAACCTCCTCAAAACATGTCATTCAGCCTGGGATGATTTTGCTTTTTTCCGCCATTTGGCTTTAAGAAAAAATTCTTTCAAGGCAGTTCAATCATCCGTGAAAGAAACTCAATTTGGGAAAGTGTAAAAATACCCTGCCAGACAGTTTGGGAATACCCTGCCTAAAGCAAAATGTCTATACAGCAGATAGCTGTGGGTTTTTACAAATGCAGCTGTGGAAATGTCCTGACATTGTTGTGGTTAAAGCTTCCTGATTGACTTCAGGACTCTGCAGTTGTACATTTTCTTATTGTTATCAAGGGCATCCAATGTTAAGTAAATATGGGTCTGATGAAACTTTGAAACAGGGTTCTAGCCAAAAATATTAAGTATACCTGTAATAGTATACATATGTGTTGCCTTAGTGCTTAAGACTATGGGCTACTGATCAGAAAGTTAAGTTTCCACTCAGGTTAAAGGCAACATATTACACATATTACTGGGTCTTAATGAAATGTGCGTGACAAGCTTTTGGTCACTGTCTAAAAAGGGTGAAATGAGCCATCGCCCAGCCCACCCCACTCTGTGATTCACGACTTCATGTGTGTGAGAAATCGTTCCCTTAATCAATATAATCTTAATTAATTTGTTGTTTTAAAGTCATTTAAACATTCAGGCTGAAAAAATGGTGGTTTATAGAGATTACCCTCCTAACTGCACTGCATGCTCTGAATGTGAGGCGATTCAGATTCTGTGTTATATTTTAAGGTTGACTGCTAATTAGTGCTGGTTGATATGTCATGATTAATTGAACATTTTACCTCAGTTACATTTAATACATGATTTTTTTGTCATAGTTCACTGTACTGTAAATATGCTCAACTATTAAAACTGGGATCTTGTGCAGGACCTTAGCACAGTATTCAAATTCAAAATTAAAAAAGTAGTATTAATCAGTAATATTATATGTTGTATTTTGCAGTGCCACCACCACCCCTCCCAGCATTGTTGCAGATGTTGCACGTTGCCATCAAACTTGTCAGCATTAGTGATGTATAGCATTGCACGTGCCGCATTTCATTCATTAAAATGAATAGATTGGTCCCATTGATCAGCTTAATTTCCTGACACCCGATCCAGCTAATTTAGTTAATATTGGGACCGATAGCCGATCTTAATATCGGATTGGTGCATCCCTATTTTTTTTTCTCAGATATTTGTTACACTTGATTTTATTTTGGTATTAAATCTCTGACTATAGTGTGCTCTAAGTAGCCAAGGTGTTCAGACATTAATCATACACAAATAAAGATAACAAATAACTGTTCTTTAATTAAGTTTAGATTATGTTAATGACATATTTATGCAGTGGGGCAAAAAATATTTAGTCAGCCACTGATTGTGCAAGTTCTTCTACTTAGAAAGATGAGAGAGGTCTGTAATTTTCATCATAGGTACACTTCAACTATGAGAGACAAAATGAGAACATAAAATCCAGGAAATCACATTGTAGGATTTTTAAAGAATTTAATTGTAAATCATGGTGGAAAATAGAATATATTTGGTCACCCACAAACAAGCAAGATTTCTGGCTCTCACAGACCTGTAACTTCTTCTTTAAGAAGCTCTTCTGTCCTCCACTCATTACCTGTATTAATGGCACCTGTTTGACATCGTTATCTGTATAAAAGACACCTGTCCACAGCCTCAAACAGTCAGACTCCAAACTCAACCATGGCCAAGACCAAAGAGCTGTCAAAGGACACCAGGAAGAAAATTGTAGACCTGCACCAGGAGAGCTGGGACCAAAGTAACAAAGCTACAGTAACCCACTACGCCGAGAGGAACTCAGATCCTGCAGTGCCAAGCATGTCCCCCTGCTTAAGCCAGTACATGTCCAGGCCCATCTGAAGTTTGCCCGAGAGCATATGGATGATCCAGAAGAGGATTGGGAGAATATCATGTGGTCAGATGAAACCAGAATACCAGCTACAGTGTGTGCAAACCTGGTGAAGACTTACAGGAAACGTTTGACCTCTGCCATTGCCAACAAAGGTTATGTTACAAAGTATTGAGTTGAACTTTTGTTATTGACCAAATACTTATTTTCCACCATAATTTACAATTAAATTCATTAAAAATCCTACAATGTGATTTCCTGGATTTTATGTTCTCATTTTGTCTCTCATAGTTGAAGGGTAGATATGATGAAAATTACAGACCTCTCTCATCTTTCTAAGTAGGAGAACTTGCACAATCAGTGGCTGACTAAATACTTTTTTGCTCGACTATATGTGTGATGTTTCATAAGTATTTTTGCCCAATTGTACCAAGGGTGTCTGTATTTTATTTAACTCCGTAAATGTAGATATTTATAATCCATTGTATTGTGAACATATTGTACATCGGGAGTGTTTTCTGAAATGTACACATTCTTCCAGCTTTAATGACACCCTTTGGCTTCTCTTAGCCAGACACATTTTTTTGTCTGCGTGATCGTGGGTGTGTGGTTGTGTAACATCCTAGGTGGGCTTGGTCAGATAGGGTTACAGAAAGCATGGAGACAAGTCTAGTTCACATATGGAGGCACTCAGGTCTTTTTTGTTATTCCATCTCTCTCTTTCTGTGTGTGTGTACTATGTATATATTACATTGTTGGGTCAAATTTCCCCACAACAATAGAAAGCTCTGACATTTTTTACATTGTGGGGACATCTTGCAGGTCCTATGAGGAAAAAAACTCACTTTTCAAAAACCAGGTCAAATTGACACTTTGGTGAAACTTCAGGATAAAATCCATGTCCTGAATTTGTGTATTTATTCCAAAATTGACATTTTTATTCCAAAACTAAAAGAGCCAAATGTTTTTCTTTAATTTACTGAGGTTAAGGTTTGGGTTAGGTTTAGGTGTAGTATTAATTAGCTACAGTAATCATTATATAAATGGAAAGTCCTGACAAGGATATTGAGACAAACACGTGTCTGCAGGCATTTGTCTATGAGAGATTACCTTCTTTACCCATCAAGTATTAAAAGTATAAACCATATGATTTCTATATTTTTATGCGTAAGAGACAAAAAATTTTTTTTTAATGTAGTATCACCAGTGCTCAGCCAATATAGGCAGTTATAGGCAGTAAAGTTGTGTTTTGAAATTTGGATTTGATATAGTACTTCTGGGAATATTTAAATAGCGCAAGCTTATTGTGCTTGGAATCTCAGAATTCCTCCTTCATTCCTGTATGTTCCAATCACTCTACATAGTTTCTCTATCTAACACTTATAGGGGTATGCACTGTCCGATCCGATCCACATCCGATCACTTTAATGACAGAAGTCTTAAAAATTATTAGGATATTATAGGAATTATTGGAATTATAGATACTAAAAATCTGTCTTTAGCTCTGGACATTGTGGCCTTAAACAGCTGGTCACCTCAACAGCCAATCAAGGCTGCAGATCCATGAGCAGAGGCGGGAGTTAAGAGTTTAAGAGCAGAAGTCCATCATTGTTAGCTCATGTTTATCATCCCACTAATAAATCTGGTGTTTACGCGGATTTGTGAATCTGGCCGAGAGTTTCTGGGAAAAGTCCATTTTACGACGTTTTACGAAGGCTTCATGAATGAGTGTAGTCCGTTCCTTCGTGCAGATTCAATAGTGCTGTAGCCGTCATAATGAGGCGCTTGGTGGCTTTCCTCTCTTACAGATGGGGTCATGCACATGACAGGGTGATACCATGATATGATATTAATTCTAGCATTATGCAGCATTTTGGTACCACAATAGCATTTTATCTGGCCAGTTAAAAAGTGGTTAAGAAACACTGGCTTAAACTAGGGAGGTGCATTTCCTGAAGAAATAATGGTCGACCCTGATCGTACCTAAGGGGAACGAAGGGCATCACATGTCTCCTCAGGGTGCACCCAGGACCAAGCCTGCCAAATTTCGTGGCCGTAGGTTGAAAACTGACTGAGTTATGGTCATTGCCCTGCCAGGGGCCCCAGTGCCCGGCCGGGGACCTCAGAGCATCAAATCTCACCTCAGATTGCACCCAGGACCAAGTGTGCCAAAGTCCAACCGCAAGGCCTTATATAAGCACACCATTCCCAACCAGACCGGACGCATTGGCGATGGAACAGGGTCGATATCTCAAAAATTGCGGCAGGTGATAGCCTGACAAAAACGTGGAATAATAATAAGAAGAAGAAGTAAAAGAAAAATAGGACTTTCAGATAACAATAGTGTGATTGCCTCTATAAGCCATCACACTAATAATACTGCCTATAAGTGATGATGCTGAATGGTTTCATAAATATTGTATAACAATACTTAAAAATGATAAGAATGTGAGGACAGCTGGCTGGTCCTCACAAACAGCTACTAAGCTTAAGGTTTCTATTAGGTGTAGGCTTCATGTTGTTTATCTTACAAATGCTGTAATATAAATGTGTGTGTTTATTCTGTGCTGTAGAATAGTAAAGTGCGGCGGTTCGCCTTCGAGCTGAAGATGCAGGATAAAAGCACATATCTACTGGCTGCCGAAAGCGAGGCTGAGATGGACGACTGGATCGGCATGCTCAACAAAATCCTGCACAGCTGTTTCGAGCTGGCTATGCAGGAGCACAGGAACGGTGAGCTACACGACGGTGTGTGCAACTATTTGATCATTTTCTAACACTATATCTACTATAGATACATAGATCACTTTATTAGCTACAACTCCTAGTTTCTACATTCATTTAATCAGGTCCACCTATCATATAGAAGCCCTTTGTAGTTCTACAATTACAGACTGTAGTCCATCTGTTTCTCTAATGTTCAAGACCACCACAGATCAGGTACTATCTGGGTGGTGGATCATTCTCAGCACTGCAGTGACACTGATGTGGTGGTGGTGTGTTAGTGCGTGCTGTTCTGGTATGAATGGATCAGACATAGCAGTGCTGCTGGAGTTTTTAAACACTGTGTTCACTGGCTGTGCACTCTATTAGAGACATTCTCCTTATTGCTCCACCTTGTAGATGTATAGTCTGTTGTACAGTTTGTGTTAGTTATCTTTCATCGGTGCTCACTGGACGCTGTGGCTGGAAATTTTTGGTTGATAGACTCTTCTCAGCAGTGACACTTAGGTGTTTAAAAACTCTAGCAGCACTGCTGTGACTGATACAGTCATACCAGTGCAACTCAAACTAACACACCATCACATCGTCTATGTCACTGCAGTGCTGAGAATGATCCACCACCCAAATAGTACCTGATCTGTGGTGGTCCTGTGGGGGTCCTGGCCATTAGAGAACAAAGTAAAGGGGATGAACAAACAGCTAACAAACAACACAGAAGATCAGCCAGATGAAACAGAGACTCAGAGTGCATATGAACCACTTTATATAGTTATTAGTTAGAGAGAATATACAGATAGTGGTGGGACAAACAAAGGAGTACTAGGAGTACTTAGAATAAGGGCAGAGCTGGGGGTTCATAGTCAAAGAGTCTTATGGTGATCAGAGACGTTGAGTTGCTGTCTTCTGCCACTCGTGGGGTTGCCAATGTCTCATGTGATCCCTCTTGGCTGTGTTTCCTTCCAGTTCTCCATCTTTCTAGCTTTCTAGCTATGCTGCTTATAGCTAATGCTGTCTCATGCTACCAATTGGCATCAGTGATTGACATGGCATCAGTGATTGTTAATAAACCATGTGCTTCTTAATCAATAAACTAATTACATTTTCTGGTTTCTCTCCGAGCTGTGTTCCGGAAGTTCCGGCCCCACACATGATTGTTCATAGATGGAGCTCCACTGTGCATAATTAACCATTTTATTCAACTTGACTCCAGACGTAGTTTCGCTCTTGATTTATCATTCATACCCCGGCCACTTAATGTCGATGTTGCATACTTCACATTTCTATTTGAAACTTTGACTCCATGACTTTTAGTTCGCTCTTAGATTTTTCATTATACGAAGCCAAGGAGGTTGGGTTCCCTTTTCGGTCTTGGTCCTCCCAAGGTTCTTCCTAGAGAACTAGGGGGATGTTTCCTTGCACTGTCGCCCTAGCTTGCTCAATTTGGGAATTGGACGTAGTTATTAGGAGATAATCTAAACTTGAAAGTGCTTTGAGACCAATGCTCCATGTAAAAAGCGCTATATAAATAAATCTGGACTTGACTTACTTGACTTGGACTACTTGCAATAGGACAGGCACATACAATGCGAACGGCCAGTTACAAGCTTGTTTACATAAAAATAGCGGTGGAAAGTGATATTCACAACAACAGGAGTAACTTAAACCAAAACATGTCTCTAAACACATCAACTGGATTAGAACAGTCTCTAGTCAGAACAGTAGGTTGGTGTATATATATAAAGTGGGGCAAAAAACAAGTCTGTGCAGCCACTGATGCACAAGTTCTTCTATTAGAAAGATGAGACAAATGAGGACAAATGAGAAAAAAAAAATCTAGGAAATCACCATTTTAGGATTTAAAGAATTTAATTGTAAAAGCAGTTTCATGGTGGAAAAGTAGTATTTGATCACCCAAAATAAGCAGTTTCTGGCTCTCACAGACCGTAACGTCTTCTTTAAGAAGCTATTCTGTCCTCCAACTCGGTTACCTTATTAATGGCACCTGTTTGACCTAGTTATCGTTAATAAAGACACTGTCCACAGCCTCAAACAGTCAAGGACTCCAAACTCAACCAAGCCAAGGCCCAAAGAGCGTTTGAAGGGACACCAGGAAGAAAATTGTAGACCGCATCAGGCTGGGAAGAGTGAAGCTACAATAGTTCAAAGCAGGTTGGTTTGAACAAATCACTGGGGAGCAAGTTAAGTGTTAGAAAAATGGAAAGTACATACAAGACCATTGATAATCTCCTGATGGGGCCCCCACACAGATTTTCATCCTGTGGGATCAAAAATGATTCATGAGAACGGTGAGGGCAAAAAATCCCAGAAACTTCACGGAGGGACCTGATGAATGACCTGCAGAGGAGCGTGACAAAGAAACAAAGGGCTTACCATCAGTAACACACTACGCTGAGGTAACCACCACTACGCTGCAGAGGGATCAGATCATGCAGTGCCAGGCGTTGTCCCCTGCTTAAGCCAGTACATGTCCAGGCCCATCTGAAGTTGCCAAGAGTGAGAACATATGGATGATCCGAAGAGGATTGGGAAAAATATCATGTGGTCAGATGAAACCAAAAATAGAATTTTGGTAAAAACTCAACTGAGGCAGAAGAATGCTGAGTTGCATCCCAAGAAACACCATTACCTACTGTGAAAGCATGGGCTGGAAACATCTTATTTGGGGGCTGTTTTTCTGCAAAAGGGGGAGGACAGGACGAACTGAATTCCGTGTTAAGGGCAAAGAAGAACCGGGGGCCAGGTATCGTGAGATGTAAGCCAACAAAACCTCCTGTAATAAGTGAGAGCATTGAAGATGGACCGGGCTGGGTCTTCCAGCATGACAATGATCCCAAACACACCGCTCGGGCCAAACGAAGGAGTGGCTCCGTAAAAAGCATTTCAAGGTCCTGGAATGGCCTAGCCAGTCTCCAGACCTCAACCCCATAGGAAATTTGCGGAGGGAGTTGAAAGTCCGTGTTGCCCAGCAACAGCCCCAAAACTTCACTGCTCTAGAGGAGATCTGCATGGAGGAATGCGCCAAAATACCAGCTACAGTTTGTGCAAACCTGGTGAAGACTTACAGCAAACGTTTGATCTCTGTCATTGTCAGCAAAGGTTATGTTACAAAGTATTGAGCTGAACTTTTGTTAATGACCAAATACTTTTTTTCCACCATAATTTACAATTAACTTTTTAAAAAATCCTACAATATGATTTAGTGGATTTTCTTTTCTCATTTTATCTCTCATGTTTGAAGTGTACCTATCATGAAAATTACAGACCTCTCTCATCTTTCTAAGTAGGAGAACTTGCACATCAGTGGCTGACTGAATACTTTTTTATCCCATTGTGTGTGTGTGTATATATGTACGTGTGTGTGTATATATATACACATATATACTCTGTGATGGACTCTTGCTCATTAACTCCCGCCTCTGCTCGTGGATCCACAGTGTTGATGTTGATTGGCTGGTTACAGCTTCTATATTCTGAGTTAAAAGTCAGATTTTCATTTCCTATTATATTTTATTACTATCGTCAAGATTTCAGACATTAATGCGAACGGATATCGACTGGATAGTCGTTAAACAGTGCATACCTATAAACTAGTTTTGATACACAAAGCAACTGGTTGGCTTTCTTGGAAAGGAAGTATTGATTCTCCTGATGCTGTAGAGGAGACCTGCAAAGTACTTTAACTATAAAAGACACACATCACTCTCAGTAAGACTTAGCACCTCGGACTTGGCAGCTGTTGTGTACCTGTATGCTTATGTGTGTGTATTTCTCACAGATGATGACTTGGGGAAGCCTGAGATTTCTTCCGAGACGTTTCAGGACAGTTTCCAGGTAGTGTTTCATCCAGCCGTCTGTTTTACTGATCAGTCGAGTGTATTACTGTTAGGGTTGGGTGGTGAAACATGGTTGCCACGAATAAATAAATAATGAGAATATTGTGCTGAAAGATGGAAGAGACAAAAAGCGTTGTAATCGAACAGCCTCGTCAAACCGAATATAAACACGGAAACGTGTATTGAACTGAGGCATTGATTGAACTCAAGTTGATCTTCTAACCAAATCTATTTGGTGCCACCTAGCGACCATTATATACCAATGACAGCATCCTTGCCTGAAAGCTCTGCTGTCGTTGGACTGCTCTAGCGGCGCTTGAAATAGGCAAACCCAGCATGTGAGGCAAACATTTGGTGCGTCACATTTTTATTAAAATACCGTCAACCATTTTGCATACCGCAGGTATCCCGAAAAATACCGTCATGCCACCCAACCCTAGTTATGTTTTGCAGAGCTTGTATTAAACTCTGCATTTAGAAAATCATTCAAAACATGTTATTTCAGAAGAAGTGACCACCTGAATCATTTTTTCTCCCAGCACGATGCCAGTGTGCTTTTTTTTTTAGAATCGTTCCTAGACAGCTTATGTGTTTATTACTTGCATTGTAGTCATTCAGATTTGGAGTCTAATACATGTCGACTGATTTATTGCTCTGAATTTTGTCAGAGCCAAGAGGACGTCGAGTCCAAGATGTGAGTGAGACTCGACGAAGCTCTTTACCTTTGGATACAGACCACAGGTGGAATCTCTGGATTTAAGAAACATATCTTATTTTATTTGCCATCTATGCAGTAACATAGTACAAAAATGGCAATATCGTTTTCCAGATCCTCTGCAACAACTTGATTAAACGATTCCTCTCATGATTAAATTAATTGCAACACACGCAATTCATAATGTCCTGGATTTCCTTTTAAGTTTTGAAAGTTGTAGAACCAAAAAAAAAACCCAACAACAAACAATATACCGTGATGATTAGGAAACTTAATCACAACTAGGTGGGTGCATGGGTAATAGTCAGTTCAATCCAGTCCAGGATTACATTTGTTTTGTTTTTTTTTGTTTCAACATGTACAGTACAGTCAGGCATATCTTAAAGCAGTTCTCAAAAATGAATTCCAAAAAAAGATTGGTTCATTTTCCATGTACAAACATAGACACCATTTAGATATGTTGTTTAAGCAATGGTAGAATGACCATACATAATTATTTCCCAGTCTCTTTATTAAGCTTCAAACATAAAGGAAAATATGTACAAAACTTGAAAAGACCCACAATTTTCAGAACAACAGGGCTCTACAGGCCAAAAGTCAGTATTAGGTATGATCCATGAAAAAGTGATTTCTTGGTTGCTAGCCTTCAAAGAAAATAATTACAGATCAGCTTCTTGGACGTAGAAGGGGTCAACTTAGCATCCCGATAGGAGGATAGGTAAGGGGAAGAGAATCTTAAGAGGAATTGAAATTATTTCATAAAAACATTAACAACATATAACTTATAACACAAATTAAAAAACTCATACAAATCAGGTCCACATGACCAAAAACAACCAGTGCATCACCACAGATTTGTCCCTCTGAAAACATCATCCAGTCCCATATCTGGACGTATTAAAATGTGTGTGATTGACTGCGGGCTGGATTCGGCGGGTATTGAGCGGATAGTGTGAAGCCAGTTTGAGGAGAGTTTGGAGGAGTGCTGGTAGATGCAATGAATCTGTCCTTTAACCTACAGCGGTGTGTGAGAGAACGAGGGATGGACCATGCTACTAAGTAAGATACGCAATTACAACACTCCTCACACACCATGCACAGGAGCCCAGGGAGTGTCTCTAGACTACCAGTTACTCATACCAAATAAAGCCTACTGAAATCTGCAGACATTTTGCCATTGCTATTTGCCTGGGAGGGTCCAGATTACTCACCATTCTGAATATACCTGCCAATGCTATGAATTAGGAGTGGAATACACAGGCGACTTCATGATTGCAGTATTATCATGATACGATGCCCCATTAACGATGATACTGATTGACACTGCAATTTTGTGATACTTGTATCTAGTGGTGCTTCAAAAGTTTGTGAACACCTCCAGAATTTTCCTAGTTCTGCATAAATATGACTCATCAGATTTTCACACGAGTCCTAAAAGTAGAATAATAAAAAGAACCCAGTTAACAAAGAGGGGACAAAAAATAGTGACTGGGTTATTTATTTTGGTATATTAAGAAAATGTCCAATACGACATAATGTGAGTGGCAAAAGTATGTGAACCTTTCTTTCAGTATCGGTGCAACCCCTGTGCAGCAATAACCGCACCAAAAGTTTCCTGTAACTGTTGATCAGCCCTGCACACCGGCTTGCAGGAATTTTAGCCCATTCCTCCATACAGAACAGCTTCAACTCTGGGATGTTGGTGGGTGTCCTCACATTAACGGTTCACTTCAGGTCCTTCCACAGGTCCAATCTCGATTGGATTAAGGTCAGGACTTTGACTTGGGCATTCCAAAACATTAACTTTATTCTTCTTTAACCATTCTTTGGTAGAACGACTTGTGTGCTTAGGCTCGTTGTCTTGCTGCATGAGCCACCTTCTCTTGAGATTCAGTTCATGGACAGATGTCCTGACATTTTTCTTTAGAATTTTCTGATATAATTCAGCATTCATTGTTCCATCAGTGATGGCAAGCCGTCCTGGCCCAGATGCAGCAAAACAGGCCCAAACCAGGCCTTCAGTTGCTTAGAAGTTACCCTGGAGTTCTTTGTGACCTCACCAACTATTACACTCCTTGCTCTTGAAGTGATCTTTGTTGGTCGACCACTCCTGGGGAGGGTAGCAATGGTCTTGAATTTCCTCCATTTGTACACAATCTGTCTGACTCTGGATTGGTGGAGTCCAAACTCTTTAGAGATGGTTGTGTAACCTTTTCCAGTCTGATGAGCATCAACAACTCTTTTTCTGACGTCCTCAGAAATAAACCTCTGTTATTTAAATATAACAGGGTACCCACTCACAACTGATTGTCATCCCATTGATTGAAAACCCCTGACTCTAATTTCACCTTCAAATGAACTGATAATCCTAGAGGTTCACATACTTTTGCCACTCACTAATATGTAATATTGGATCATTTTTCTCAAGAAATAAATGACCAAGTATAATATTATTGTTTCATTTGTTTAACTGAGTTCTCTTTATCTACTTTCAGGACTTGTGTGAAAATCTGATGATGTTTTAGGTCATATTTATGCAGAAACATAGAACGTTTTAAAGGGTTCACAAACTTTGAAGCACCACTGTATTGCAAGACAGTCCCCTACAATACATCATGATATCTGTCTATCTAAAAAAAAGACCACTTTTTATTGTGAATCGTCTGACGTTAAACCTTCAAGTCTGTGGCACTTTACATATCTGCAAAATCTGGGATTAGTATTATTATGTTTTCACATCTAATATTAAAAATGGATAGAATGGATGTTGTTGGTTATATTCAGTTGACCTTATGTGGTGGCTTCTGATCAATTTTGAGAGAAGAAGGGAAACAGAATCATCACCGCCATTTGCTTCCAAAAGTTACATTGCCTTAGTTTGACTCAAGCTATAATATAATAATCATTTTAGGCTATATATAATGTTCTATTTTACAGAATGTCTGATAAAATATAATATTTGTTAATAAGCATAATTATATAATGTATAATTAATGTAAAGTGAATTACAAAGTAAATCAATTTTTGCCATTTTCTTCTTTTTATTCTTGTATAATGAAAAAATCTTAATCTGGTATCAGTTCTGTCTCGGTCTCGACCACTCCCGGTCTTGATCCTTCATCAGCTCCAGCCCCACCATACCCAGGCTACACCAGACGGCAGTAACCCTCTTCCTTCTCCGATTCTTTGGGGACGAAGTGCTGCCAAGGACTTTCCTGCTTAGACTCCAGATCCTAGAGTGACTCTGTGTATCGGACTACTTAATGTGCATATTATACATTTTACTTGAACTAAGACTCCATGACTTATTAGTTTAGATAAATTAGTTTCATTCTTAGATTTATCATCTATGCCACTCAAGGAGGTTGGGTCCCTTTTGAGTCTTGGTCCTCAGGGAGTTTTTCCTTGTCACTGTTGCCCTAGGCTTGCTCAATTTGGGATTGTACCTAGACATTAGAAGATAATGTAAAGTTGTAAAATTGCTTTGAAACAATGCTCCATTGTAAAAAGCACTATATAAATAAATCTGACTTGACTGAACTTGACTTGGTCTTAACTCTGGTTCGATGTGTCCTGGTTTTGGTCTTGACTCAGACTCGGCTCTAGTGATCTTGACTACAACACTGCTAATGATGCATCAAAATTTTGCCTGCAATTGTGATTTTGAAGATTTTATAATTGTGTTTTTATCCAAATATTCTTAGTATTGCTGCCTCACGTGAACAGTGATCGAATCACATGTCTAATGTCACTGGAGATTGGTGAATCGAGCACACACACATGCTCAAAAGAAGCCAAGTAACACTGAAATCTGTCATTATAGGTGGAACCGTTCTTTGTGGCGCTCTCACTGTTTGACGTACAGAACAGCAGAAAGATCTCGGCCGATTTCCATGTGGACCTCAATCACCAGTTAGTGCGTTCCATGATCTCACCACAGTGCTCTGCTGTTAACGGACATGTGGAAAATGTGCACTCTCCACACACACTCACAGCACTCAATGGACTGTCAGAATCAGTGCTACAGTACCCCACACTGGTGAACAAACGCACGTACACAAACCAATATTCTACTGCCACTACTCTTATTCTTATTACTCTCAATAATGCATATTTTGTTTTATACCGTTTCACAACTGTGGAATAATGCAGTGTTTAACGTGTGTGTGTGTGTGTGTGTGCTTGCTTCATGTTTCTCAGGGTGTGTTCTCAGTGACATGCCCACACCCAGACATCTTCCTGGTGGCAAGGATAGAGAAGGTGCTGCAAGGAGGCATCACACATTGTGCAGAGCCTTATATGAAGAGCTCTGACTCGGCAAAGGTACACACACACACACACACACACACACACACACACACACACACACACACACACACACACACACACACAAAGGGCTTCTAGTGTAACATGCTACAGCTGTCAGAAGCTCTAAATAAATGTGATTCATGCCAGCTACAATTGAAGGGAGAAGATTTTTATGTGGATTTCTAGTAGACAAATCAATCAGAAAAAGCAATTAGAATTTTTTTTTGGCTATTTACAGTGGTGCTTGAAAGTTTGTGAACCCTTTAGAATTTTCTATATGTCTGCATAAATATGACCTAAAACAACATCAGATTTTCACAAAAGTTCTAAAAGCAGATAAAGGGAACCCAGTTAAACAAACGAGACAAAAATATTATACTTGGTCATTTATTTATTGAGGAAAATTATCCAATATTACATATTAGTGAGTGGCAAACAAGCCCAAACCATGATACTACCATCACCATGTTTCACAGATGGGATAAGGTTCTTATGCTGGAATGCAGTGTTTTCCTTTCTCCCAACATAACGCTTTTCTTTTAAACCAAAAAGTTTTAATTTGGTCTCATCCGTCCACAAAACATTCTTCCAATAGCCTTCTGGCTTGTCCATGTGATCTTTAGCAAACTGCAGACGAGCAGCAATGTTCAACTATTACACGCCTTGCTTTTGGAGTGATCTTTGTTGGGCGACCACTTCTGCGGAGGATAATAATGGTCTTGAAGTTTCTCCATTTGTACACAATCTGTCTGACTGTGGATTGGTGTAGTCCAAACTCTTTAGAGATGGTTTTGTAACCTTTTCCAGCCTGATGGGCATCAACAAATTTCTGAAGTTCTCAGAAATCTCTTTTGTTCATACCATGATACACTTCCACAAACGTGTTGTGAAGAGCAGACTTTGATAGATCCCTGTTCTTTAAATAAAACAGGGTGTCCACTTACACCTGATTGTCATCCCATTGATTGAAAACACCTGCCTCTAATTTCACCTTCAAATTAACTGCTAATTTTAGAGGTTCACATACATTTGCCACTCACTAATATGTAATATTGGATTTACATATTTTCCTCAATAAATAAATGACCAAGTATAATATCTTTGTCTCATTTGTTTAACTGGGTTCTCTTTATCTACTTTTAGGACTTGTGTGAAAATCTGATGATGTTTTAGGTCATATTTATGCAGAAATATAGAAAATTCTAAAGGGTTCACAAACTTTCAAGCAACACTGAAAGAATTAAACTTATCCAGTTAATAAGGTTTTAGCAGTAGTTTACATACACCGAAGCTAAATTTAAAAGTGAACATATGTAAAGAAAAAACAATAAATAAAATAAAATAATATATAGACTATAATACATTTAAGTTAATCCAATATAAAGAAGAGCATAACATACAAAATGTAAGACAATAGTATATATAAATATAATGTTGAGAATATGCGTATTGAAATTATTTAGTCTGGTAAATGGGGTCATTTTAGATTCGCGTACCCAAGCGGGAAAGCTTTGTAGGCATGGCATGATCAGTCAGTCGGAGTAATAATGGTATGAAGGCTAAAGCAGTTTTTAAAAGTCAAATGTACCAAAATTCAAAATATACTAAATTTAGCATCTGAAAATCACTAACAGCAACTTGAGAACCAGTGATAAACACCTCGGGATGATCTCCTGACTGACCTGGCATCCCTCAGGCGCAGCCAATTGTGTCTGATGACCCGACCCTGCCAAAAGCTCCACCACCGTTACTCAAACCTGGACCCCTGTGATGATGGACTGTCATATAAAACTGCTCCACCACTCAAGCGCCATACCTAGTAATGCATATGGTGTTTACACAGGTGTCTCAGAAGGTGCTGAAGAATGCCAAAGTGGCCTGCAGCAGGCTCGGACAGTACAGAATGCCTTTTGCGTGGGCTGCCAGGTATGTAGGTTTTCTGCATGCATGCTTCTTCAATCTGATGTGTTCTGTGTTTTATAATATTCATATGCATACTTTGTGTTTGGAACAGACCTGTGTTTAAAGATGCGTCAGGGACTCTGGACAAAAACAGTCGCTTCTCTGCCCTCTACAGGCAGGATAGCGGTAAACTGTCAGATGAAGACCTTTTTAAAATGCTGGCAGACTTCAGAAAGTTAGTATTCATTTCTACGTAGCCAGCTTCCATCAGCATTGTCCTCAATGCCTATCTAGTCGAGAGCAAAATGGGTTTAAGGAGAGTTATTACATGATTTTGTTGCTGCTATCATTGACATTAAATATATTTAATATTTTCCATAGGCCTGAGAAGATGGCCAAGCTTCCTGTCATCCTGGGAAACCTGGATGTGTCCGTTGATAATGTCGCCCCTGATGTGGCCAGTAAGGTTTAGATAATTTATTTCATATTGGATGGGGTTTTAGGTGGTGGAAAGTGGTAGTGATATACTGAAATAAAATTATTAGACGAAACAGAAAGATAAACACATAAAATAATTATTGATATCTTATATGAACAGTGATTACAGCTCTCTTGTGTAATGTCTATTGAGATTGCAAAAAAAATTTTTGTTCAGTTGTACTGTTGAGTGATAGAACATCAGAACAAGAACACAATGAGGTTAAGAAAGGTGAACAAGATATTGGTTACTACTCAAAACTATATATATATATACATACAGTGGGGCAAAAAGGCATTTAGTCAGCCACTGATTGTGCACGTTCTTCTACTTAGGAAGATGAGAGAGGTAATTTTCTGTAATTTTCATCATAGGTACACTTCAACTATGAGAGAAAAATGAGAAAAAAAATCCAAGAAATCACACTGTAGGATTTTTAAAGAATTTAATTGTAAATCATGGTGAAAAATAAGTATTTGGTCAATAACAGAAGTTCAACTAAATACTTTGTAACATAATCTTTGCTGGCAATGACAGAGGTCAAATGTTTCCTGTAAGTCTTCACCAGGTTTGCACACACTGTAGCTGGTATTTTGGCCCATTCCTCCATGCAGATCTCCTCTAGAGCAGTGATGTTTTGGGGCAACGCGGACTTTCAACTCCCTCCACAAATTTTCTATGGGGTTGAGGTCTGGAGAATGGCTAGGCCACTCCAAGACCTTGAAATGCTTTTTACGGAGCCACTCCTTCGTTGCCCGAGCGGCTTGTGGTTTTGGGATCATTGTCATGCTGGAAGAACAAAGCCATGTTCCATCTTCAATGCTCTCACTGATGGAAGGGGGTTTGGCTTAAAATCTCATGATACATGGCCCCGTTAATTCTTCCCTAACACAGATCAGTCGCCCTGTCCCCTTTAACAGCCCCAAAGCATGAGGTTTCCACCCCCATGCTTCACAGTAGGTATGTTGTTCTTGGGCTGCAACTCAGCATTTTTCTTCCTCCAAAACACGATGAGTTGAGTTTTTACCAAAAAAAAAACCACATGATATTCTCCCAATCCTCTTCTGGATCATCCATATGCTCTCTGGCAAACTCAGTCGGGCCTGGACATTGTACTGGCTTAAGCAGGGGGACACGCCTGGCACTGCAGGATCTGAGTTCCCTCTCGGCGTAGTGTGTTACAGATGGTAGCCTTTGTTACTTTGATCCCAGCTCTCTGCAGACCATTCATCAGGTCCCTCGTGTAGTTCTGGGATTTTTGCTCACCGTTTCATGATCATTTTGACCCCACAGGATGAGATCTGTGTGTGGAGCCCCAGATCGAGGGAGATTATCAATGGTTTTGTATGTCTTCCATTGCTCCCACAGTTGATTTATTCACACCAACCTGCTTGCCTATTGTAGATTCACTCTTCCCAGCCTGGTGCAGGTATACAATTTTCTTCCTGGTGTCCTTCAACAGCTCTTTGGGCTTGGCCATGGTTTGAGTTTGGAGTGTGACTGTTTGAGGCTGTGACAGGTGTCTTTTATACAGATAAAAACATGTGCCATTAATACAGGTAACGAGTGGAGGACAGAAAGAGCTTCTTAAAGAAGACGTTACAGGTCTGTGAGAGCCAGAAATCTTGCTTGTTTGTGGGTGACCAAATACTTATTTTCCACCATGATTTACAATTAAATTACAGACCTCTCTCATCTTTCTAAGTAGGAGAACTTGCACAATCAGTGGCTGACTAAATACTTTTTTGCCCCACTGTACATACATTTACACATACATAAATACATAGACAGTCATATTTATTTATGCTTGACGAATATGTAGCACCTTCTTCAGTATGCCAAGAAGGTGTTAGATCGCTATGGGTCAGTCCCCATAGTGAAAATCATAGATCATAGATTATTATACTCACGCTACCGAACTCTTCAAACTATAATCAGATGGGTCACGCGAACTCATAGACAGAAGTCATTCTAATAAGCAGTTTTATTTGGTTAGTACCACTCAGTCAGATATGCATCCTATAGCAACCGGGCAAACACAGAGTACCATTTATTCATGAAATAAATATTTAGATAATATTTTACATATTCCTGATTTTCACCCCTTATCTCTTTAAATTATAACCCTTTATTTATTCATAAATTTACTTATAAATTACTTTATACAATACATTCTTAAATTCTTTATTGACCTGTGTGAAATCTCTTGCCTGTAATTGGTCACTTTATCCTCGATGACCTCTCTTGATTTGTCAGATTGTGTTACCCCATCCTACATCCCAGTGCGTCCCTTTGAGAGTAATGAACGCGGGCCCCTGTTAGAGGTGGAAGAGTTTGTACCCTGCATTGCCAAGTGTTCGCAGCCCTTCACCACCTACAACAATCACCTGTATGTCTACCCCAAACATCTCAAATATGACAACCAGAAATCCTTTGCAAAGGTAACCATTTTAAACATTCACACACCTACCTCTAAATACAACATACGTTCTTATGCGAATGTGTGGGCATTCCTGGTCAAATTACACAGATCAGCCATAACATTATATCCACCTGCTTACTATTGTGTAAGTCCTCTCATATCACCAAGGCTCTGACTTACAGTGGTTCTTGAAAGTTTGTGAACCCTTTAGTATTTTCTATATTTCTGCATAAATATGACCTAAAACATCATCAGATTTTCACACAAGTCCTAAACGTAGATAAAGAGAACCCAGTTAAACAAATTAGACAAAAAATATGATACTTGGTCAATTATTTATTGAGGAAAATGATCCAATATTACATATTACTGAGTGGCAAAAGTATGTCTAGGATTAGCAGTTATTTTGAAGGTGAAATTAAAGTCAGGGGTTTTCAATCAATGGGATGACAATCAGGTGTGAGTGGGCACCCTGTTTTATTTAAAGAACAGGGATCTATCAAAGTCTGCTCTTCACAGCATACGTTTGTGGAAGTGTATCGTGGCACGAAGGAGATATCTGAGGAGCTCCGAAAAAGAGTTGTTGATGCTCATCAGGCTGGAAAAGGTTACAAAACCATCTCTAAAGAGTTTGGACTCCACCAATCCAGAGTCAGACAGATTGTGTGTAAATGGAGGAAATTCAAGAGTATTGTTACCCTCCCCAGGAGTGGTCGACCAACAAAGATCACTCCAAGGGCAAGGCGTGTAATAATTGGCGATGTCACAAAGGACCCCAGGGTAACTTCTAAGCAACTGAAAGCCTCTCTCACATTGGCTAATGTTAATGTTCATGAGTCCACCATCAGAAGAATACTGAACAACAACGGTGTGCATGGCAGGGTTGCAAGCAGAAAGCCACTGCTCTCCAAAAAGAACATTGCTGCTCGTCTGCAGTTTGCTAAAGATCATGTGGACAAGCCAGAAGGCCATTGGAAGGATGTGTTGTTAAGGGATGAGACCAAAATAGAACTTTTTGGTTTAAAAGAAAAGCGTTTGGAGAAAGGAAAACACTGCATTCCAGCATAAGAATATTCTATCTGTGAAACATTCTGGTGGTAGTATCATGGTTTGGGCCTGTTTTGCTGCATTTGGGAAAGGACGGCTTGCCATGATTGATGCAATAATGAATTCTGACTTATATCAGAGATTTCTGAAGGAAAATGTCAGGACATCTGTCCATGGGCTGAATCTCAAGAGAAGGTGGGTCATGCAGCAAGAGAACGACCCTAAGCGCAGAATCTGTTCTACCAAAGAATGGTTAAAGAAGAATAAAGTTAATTTTTGGAATGGCCAAGTCAAAGTATTGACCTTAATCCAATCGAAATGTTGTGGAAGGACCTGAAGTGAGCAGTTAATGTGAGGAAACCCACCAACATCCCAGAGCTGAAGCTGTTCTGTACGGAGGAATGGGCTAAAATTCCTCCAAGCCGGTGTGCAGGACTGGTCAACAGTTACAGGAAACGTTTAGTTGCAGTTATTGCTGCACAGGGGGGTCACACCAGATACTGAAAGCAAAGCTTCACATACTTTTGACACTCACTGATATGTAATATTGGATAATTTTCCTCAATAAATAAATGTAATACTGTATCATTTTCGTCAATATAAAAATGACCAAGTATAAAGTATGAAATAAAGTATGAAAATCTGATGATGCTTTAGGTCAGATTTATGCAGAAATAAAGAAAATTCTAAAGGGTTCACAAACTTTGAAGCACCACTGTAGCCAGGCATGGACTCCATTAGAGCTCTGATGGTCGCATGTTAGTACATAGCAGAACATTAACCAGAGCATCACACTGTCAATGTTACTGACTTCACCTGCCAGTGGTGTTAATGTTATGCCTGATCATTGTGTGATTTGTTCATTTTCTAATTGATTAATAATTTTAAAAAATCATACAAACTGTGCAGGGAACAACCTTCCATACAACATCATTCTGCAAATGTTGATGTGTAGATTTTAAAATGTATTAGATATGCCTGAGCAAATGTTTAGTCACCTTTCCAGATTTATTTTTGTTTCAGAGCTTTATTAACTTAGTGACTTAGTGGTTTATTAAAATATGTAGGTGTGTGCAAATGGTGCATCTGTTCACTGTTTGTACAAAACTGTTCCTTATTCTCTAGGGGTGTAACGATGCTTGCTGCTCCTGATTTGATGCGATTTCTGATATTGAGTTCACAATTCGATTTTCTTACAATCATCGAATTTACATTCAGTAATATGTTTCTGAAGTGTAAACAACACAAAACAATGCACATATTCATGTACTTACTTTTTAAACAAACAAAAACTTTATTGTAACAGTTTCACCAACTTTTAATAGCTACTAAGTGCTATCTTAAACGAAAATCAGAGTAAAGAAACAAGCTCACTGAGAACAGAGGATATGTTTCTCGGAGCATGATGTATGAATGCGCCCTCTGGTGTTCAGAAAATGCAATTGCATTATATCCTCGATAATTCATCTTTGTGAACTCATGAATTTTTAATTCATGAGTTCACAAAGAATATTTCAATAACCATATAATGTACAGAGCTAACAGCTGATGCACCATCTAGAGGACATCCTGGCCTTTACACTCCACTATTTGTGGGGGTGTGTCATTTGCAACCAGAGATCTGCTTTCAAAATTTAAAAATGGCTGCAATCTCAGCAACCACGCTTTACAGATGCAAGAGACGTAAACTGTGGAATAATATGTATTAATGCTTTTTCTAAAGCCTATAATTTACACGTTTTACGTAGAAAACAGTTTTAGCTCATTTTCAGAGCAGTTTTTTACTGATGTTTAACCACTTAAGTGTATTTTTTTTAATGTCCTCCATAGTGGATATTGGGACTTACTTTTCAATCTGATGCAGAAGGGAAATACATAAAAAAAATTACCACATTGTCCCTTATAAAGGACATTTGATAAACAAATAAACAAAAAGTGTTTTTGGAACAAAAATCCTTGTGACATGTTTCTTTCGTCTCATAGACTTATTTTATTTAAAAGTTTTCCTGGATCTCAGGAGGCTAAGGCATGATAAATGAAACACATCGTCCAACTCCACGATGTCACATTTTTGCATGGCGATGCGTCATGTCACAATGTATCGTCACACCCCTATTATTCTCCTATTGGGAGTCCTAATACTCTAAAGTGCAGAACATTTAAATAAATAACCATATATGACTCTGTCTCAGGCAAGGAATATTGCTGTACGTGTTGAATTCAGGGATTCAGATGAAGAGGATGCACAGCCACTTAGGGTATGTTTTATTTTTCTAATTTATATTAGTGCCATCCAATGGTACAGCAATACAGTGGGAGCCAAATGTCTGAGATTACAAGTAAAAATGATTCTATTTTGCATTCTCAAACGTCACAAGCTCTCCTTTGGAATGGTGTGAAGTCATGCTGGGATAACATGGATCACTGGATTCAGTCATATCAAGTTTGCACAAACATGTGGAGTTATATACAGTACTGTGCAAAAGTCTTAGGCCACCATTAGATTAGCTATAACATTCAGTGGAATAATGGCCATATACAATTCTCAGTCTGGTTATTAGAATACAACCAGAAATACTGGATATTTGTGTGCAGTATTAAATAAAAAAACAGAAAAAACAGCTTCTATAGGCTACAGTGGCAATTATTTAATGTGAGGTCACTTACACTTGAGCAATGGCAGCATCTGGCAAGTTCATCAGGATGCCAAGTTGACCAAGGCAGAAGCAAAGCTTGAACTGAAGATCAGAGTATGACACAGTGATGAATCCAAATTTGATATTTAGGTCTAGTTGTCGACAGTAGGGTATAGATGGTCATTACGCCATTGCTAAACCAACAAATCTTTTTGGACAATAAAGTATATTATGGTTCAACATTAGGACTAGACCTCTGTTATATGTGTAAATACGTACATTATGTTCCTGTGTGTGTTGTGTAGTGTATCTATGGTCGTCCAGGAGGACCTCTTTTCAGCACACATGCCTATGCAGCAGTGTTGCATCACCACCAGAACCCGGAGTTCTACGATGAGGTAAGTAAGGGGTTACGCTTTATAATTATTAACAAATGTTCAAACTCCCAATGCAAACGGTTAACCCTTAATAAAACAGAAATCGAAAACATGAAGCCATACAAGAAAGGTCCAGCTTTTCCCATAATCCGTTTGATCTCCAGATCTGATTTGATGAAAGCAGCATATGGTGTCTGCTGTGTGTTATTAGAAATGTCAAGTCAAATGGGGTAATGCAAGGCCAAAAGATATCCAGATATGTCTGGAAGAAAGGGAACGGAAATCAAGGCCTTCGTTGAGGATACACAGTGAGGGTGGAGGAAGATGAAATGCTTCATAACATAGGTTTTGCTCTCTAATCAACAATGTGACTTTTTATTAAGCCGGTGCACTCGCTGGACACCTTATTAGGTACATCTGCAACTAACTGCAACTAAACGATTCCTGTAGCTGTTGATCAGTCCTGCACACCGGCTTGGAGGAATTTTAGCCCATTCCTCCGTACAGAACAGCTTCAACTCTGGGATGTTGGTGAGTTTCCTCACATTAACTGCTCACTTCAGGTCCTTCCACAACATTTCAATTGGTTTAAGGTCAGGACTTTGACTTGGCCATTCCAAAACATTCACTTTATTCTTCTTTAACCATTCTTTGGTAGAACGGCTTGTGTGCTTAGGGTCGTTCTTTTGCTGCATGACCCACCTTGTCTTGAGATTCAGCCCATGGACAGATGTCCTGACATTTTCCTTTAGAATTCTCTGATATAAATCAGAATTCATTGTTCCATTTATGATGGCAAGCCATCCTGGCCCAGATGCAGCAAAACAGGCCCAAACCATGATACTACCACCACCATGTTTCACATATGGGATAAGGTTCTTATGCTGGAATGCATTGTTTTCCTTTCTCCAAACATAACACTTTTCTTTTAAACCAAAAAGTTCTATTTTGGTCTTATCCATCCACAAAACATTCTTCCAATGGCCTTCTGGCTTGTCCATGCGATCTTTAGCAAACTGCAGACGAGCAGCAATGTTCTTTTTGGAGAACAATGGCTTTCTGCTTGCAACCCTGCCATGCACACCATTTTTGTTCAGTGTTCTTCTGATGGTGCACTCCTGAACATTAACATTAGCCTATGTGAGAGAGGCCTATGTGAGAGTTGCTTAGAAGTTACCCTGGGCTCCTTTGTGACCTCGCCAACTATTACACGCCTTGCTCTTGGAGTGATCTTTGTTGGTCGACCACTCCTGGGGAGGGTAACAATGGTCTTGAATTCCTCCATTTGTACACAATCTGTCTGACTGTGGATTTTTGGAGTCCAAACCCTTTAGAGATGGTTTTGTAACCTTCTCCAGCCTGATGAGCATCAACAACTCTTTTTCTGAGATCATCAGGAATCTCCTTTGTTCGTGCCATGATACACTTCCACAAACATGCGTTGTGAAGAGCAGACTTTGATAGATCCCTGTTCTTTAAATAAAACAGGGTGCCCACTCACACCTGATTGTCATCCCATTGATTGAAAATACATTTTACATTTTACATTTTATGTAAAATGTAAAATGTGTTTTCAATTGATTGAAAACCCCTGACTTTAATTTCACCTTCAAATTAACTGCTAATCCTAGATGGTCACATACTTTTGCCACTCACTAATATGTAATATTGGATCATTTTCCTCAATAAATAAATGACCAAGTAGAATATTTTTGTCTCATTTGTTTAGCTGGGTTTTCTTTATCTACTTTTAGGACTTGTGTGAAAATCTGATGATGTTTTAGGCCATATGTATGCAGAAATATAGAAAAGTCTAAAGGGTTCACAAACTTTCAAGCACCACTGTACAAGGCAGGATGGATCCATGCTTTCATGTTGTTTGCGCCAAATTCCTTTCTGAAAGTAGCAGCAGAAACCAAGACTCATCAGACCAGGCAATGTTTCTCTATTCTTCTGTTGTCCAATTTTAGTGAACCCGTGCAAATTATAGCCTCACTTACCTGTTCTTAGCTGACAGGAGTGGCACTATGTGTGGTTTTCTGCTGCTGTAGCTCATCTGCTTCAAGGTTCAGTGTGTTTTTATTGTGCACTCAGATGCTCTTCTGCATACCTTGGTTGTAACGAGTGATTATTTGAGTTACTGTTGCCATTCAATCAGCTCGAATCTGCCAATTCTCCTCTGACCTCTGGTATCAACAGGGCATTTTACCCACTGGGCCCTCACTGGATATTTTCTCTTTTTTGGACCATTCTCTGTAAACCCTACAGATAACTCTGTGTGAAAATCCCAGTAGATCAGCAGTTTCTGAAATACTCAGACCAGCTCGTTTAGTACCAACAATCATGCCACATTTAAAGTCACTTAAATCGCTTTTCTTCCCCATTCTGATGCTGGGTTTGAACTTCAGCAGGTCATCTTGATCATGTCTACATGCCTAAATGCGTTGAGTTGCTGCCATGTGATTGGCTGATTAGATATTTGCGTTAACAAGCAGTTGAACACGTTTACCTGATACAGTGAGTGTATGCTAATATTGACTGTTAATATGTATTACTATGTTAAATGACTTGCTGGTATAAATTATAGCGTCTCTTAACTGATCGATTTTGCATTGGGTGTGGCAGATTAAGATTGAGCTCCCCACTCAGCTCCATGAGAAACACCACTTGCTCTTCACCTTCTACCACATCAGCTGTGACAGCAGCACCAAGAAGCGGGACGTGGTGGAGACGCCAGGTACAAACACACAATGGTCGTGTATTTGATCAATTGGGTTAGAATGTCATCATCAAATGTGTTTGTTTATGTTTCTCTCTCTCTTGCTGTGTGTACATGTATTTCTACACTTGTGAGGACCAAATGTCCTCACACTGATCTACAGTAATCATTATGTCAATGGAAGGTCTGCCTAAGGATGATAATACAAAGGTGTGTGTGTGTGTGTGTGTGTGTGTGTGTGTGTGTGTGTGTGTGTGTGTCAGTGGGCTCTGCCTGGCTGCCTCTGCTTAAAGATGGCCGTGTAGTCATGAATGAGCAGCAGATTTCTGTGGCGTCCAACTTACCTGCAGGTTACCTGAGCTGCCACGAGGTGCTTAACAAGGTAATAATTAAGCTCTCAATAATAATAATAATATTAACAATAATAATACATGATATTACTGTTATAATTCTTATTAGTAGTAGTACTATATTTATTTGTATTCATATTTTTATTCTTGTGGTTCTTGGATAATAAGTAGAACTGTATATACAGTATTGTGCAAAAGTCTTAGGCCACAGTAGAGTCAATATACAATAGTTCTAGAAAAGGTATAATGACGCTATATAATTATTTGTCAGTCTATTTATTAGAATACAAGCAGAAAACACAGGAAATGAGTATGCAGTATTAAAAAACAGCTTCTATTGGCTACAGTGGAAAGTATTTAGTGTGAACTTGTTGATTGTTTTTTGATCGGCAGCACTCCGGCACTGAGGTGAAATGGGTGGATGGAGGTCGTCCTCTCTTTCGAGTTTCCACACACCTGGTCTCTACCGTCTACACTCAAGTAAGGTTACAGTGTACACAGTCTTTTATCTGTTGTACCAGTAACTTCTTACATTTGCCAGAAATATATACAGTGGAGCAAAAAAGTATTTAGTCAGCCACTGATTGTGCAAGTTCTCCTACTTAGAAAGATGAGAGAGGTCTGTAATTTTCATCATAGGTACACTTCAACTATGAGAGACAAAATGAGAAAATAAATCCAGGAAATCACATTGTAGGATTTTTTAAAGAATTAATTGTAAATTCATGGTGGAAAAAGAAGTATTTGGTCACCCACAAACAAGCAAGATTTCTGGCTCTCACAGACCTGTAAACTTTCTTCTATAAGAAGCTCTTCTGTCCTCCACTCGTTACCTGTATTAATGGACACTGTTTTGACCTCATTATCTGTATAAAAGACACCTGTCCACAGCCTCAAACACATTAGACTCCAAACTCAACCATGGCCAAGACCAAAGAGCTGTCGAAGGACACCAGGAAGAAAAAAATTGTAGACCTGCACCAGGCTGGGAAGAGTGAATCTACAAATAGGCAAGCAGGTTGGTTGGTGTGAATAAATCAACTGTGGGAGCAATTGTAAGAAAAATGAAAGACATTGATAATCTCCCTCGATCTGGGGCTCCACACAAGATTCTCATCCTGTGGGGTCAAAATGATCATGAGAACGGTGAGCAAAAATCCCAGAACTACACGGAGGAGACCTGATGAATGGTCTGCAGAGAGCTGGGACCAAAGTAACAAAGGCTACCATCAGTAAAACAAACTACGCTGAGAGGGGACTCAGATTCTGCAGTGCCATGCGTGTCCCCCCTGCTTATTAAGCCAGTACATGTCCAGGCCCGACTGAAGTTTGCCAGAGAGCATATGGATGATCCAGAATGAAGGGATTGGAGAGAAATATCATGTGGGTCAGATGAAACCAAATAGAACTTTTTTGGTATAAACTCAACTTGCCGTGTTTTGGAAGAAGAAAGAAGAATGCTGAGTTGCATCATCCTACGCACTGTGAAGCATGGGAGTGGAAACATTTTTCTGCAGAGGGGTCAAGACGACTTGATCCGTGTTTAAGGGAAGAATGAACGGGGCCATGTATCGTGAGATTTTAAGCCAAAACGTCCTTCCATCAGTGAGAGAGCATTGAAGAGGAACGTGGCTGGGTCTTCCAGCATTGACAATGATCCCAAACACACCGCTCGGGCAACGAAACAAATGAGTGGCTCCGTAAAAAGCATTTCAAGCTTCTGGAGTGGCCTAGCCATTCTCCAGACCTCAGCCCCATAGAAAATGTGTGGAGGGAGTTGAAAGTCCGTGTTGCCCCAAAACACCACTGCTCTAGAGGAGATCTGCATGGAGGAATGGGCCAAAATACCAGCTACAGTGTGTGCCAACCTGGTGAAGACTTACAGGAAACGTTTGACCTCTGTCATTGCCAACAAAGTCTATGTTACAAAGTATTGAGTTGAACTTTTGTTATTGACCAAATACTTATTTTCCACCATGATTTAGAATGAAATTCTTTAAAAATCCTACAATGTGATTTTCTGGATTTATTTTCTCATTTTGTCTCTCATAGTTGAAGTGTACCTATGATGAAAATTACAGATATCTCTCATCTTTCTAAGTAGGAGGACTTATACAATCAGTGGCTGACTAAATACTTTTTTGCCCGACTGTATGCTCTACAATACTGTCCAGCATTCGACACTGCGTGACACTCCTGTGGCGAGAGTGATGAGCGCTGGGAAATGTAGTGAGGAAAAGCTGTGTGTTAATGTAGGCTGTGCTATAATATTTGGTGTATATATATATCTTCTTGTTTTACAGTAAATTCATTTTACGATGGATTTGTCAGAATGTCTCCCCATCGTAACTCGGGGTGTACCTGTATAAGGAAAGATGTTGCATAACACTAGCAGGCACCAATGGCCAAATATTAGTAGGTTGAATCGAAATAACAGCCACAATACCAATCCCTAAAGATTTTTTGCACTAGTGTCTCTGAAGTACGTATGTGTGAGGAAAGATTCACACTTTGTATAATCTGCACATTTAATTCTATGTTGATTGTTTTATATTCGTGTTCTTAGGATCAGCATCTTCATAATTTCTTTCACCACTGCCAGAAGATGGACTCAGGATCAGGCCAGGGCACTGAAGGAGAGCTGGTCAAGTACCTTAAGGTGAGCATAGCTCAAATATACAATGCTGGAGTATAGGGCTAATGTCAAAGTGTGGGTGCCTATGGTCAAATCACATATTTGCCCAGAATGAAATATGTCATATTTCTGAAAAAGGGTTATGTATACAGTTTAAAATTTTTAGTTGTGAAGATCAGACTTTGGTAGATCCCTGTTCTTTAAACACAACAAGGCATCTACTCATATGTGATTGTCATCACTGCAAATCCTAAAGGTTCACTTACTTTTACCACTCACAAATATGTAATGTTGGATCATTGTCCTCAATAAATAAATGAACCAATGTGATGACTTATGAGATGACATTTTCCAGGAAATAATGAGTTATGTAATCCATTACAATTTTAGTTAAGTAACAAGTAGTCAGTAATGGATTACTTTTTTGAGTAACTAATAGGGGTGTAACGATATACTGCTCACGATTCAGTCGGATGTACGATACGAGTTCACGTTATTTCTCACGATTATTGAATTTACATTTCACAAAAGACATTTTTTTATTTCTCTAGTGTAAACAATGCAAATTTTTTCTTTATTAACAATAAAACTCTACGTTAGGTTTAAAAACTAAATGCCCTATTCTATCAGTGCAATACCAATACAATATTTCTCATATTCAATATTTATTTTATTCTGTCACTGCAATACCAATCAAAAGTTTTTATGTGTTTGTCTGTGTGACTGTCTCATTCTGTTTTTGTGCAGATTTGCATTGTTCTGGAGCAGCAATCCTAATTTCATTGCATAATATACAATGACAATAAAGGCATTCTCTTGTCTTATTGTAGCTTCACCATATATTAGATAACAGGGGGAAACATTCTTTCTTATTTCTGTAGAATAGCAATTCAAAATGGTGTACTTTTCTCATATAAAAATTATTTAATCTAATTATTTAAACAAATTTTATGTAATCATTTAAACAAAACATAAACTTTAGATCCTCTACAATTAAAGGAAACTATTGGTTCTCACTGAGAACGGGATATGCGTCTGAGTATGAGTTGAATTATGAAAAAATTTAATTGCACTAGATGAAAAAAATCAAGGATTTATAATCCAATTCGACAGATGTCACCCCTAGTAACTACCCAACACTGATTGTTACACCCCTAGTATGTAGTGCTATTAAAGGAAAAACTATTCCTGTAATGTCAAATACGAACAAGCAAAAATGCAACTAATAATTCATTACAAACCAAACGTCTCGGCGGTAAATGAGAGACACTTCTCTAACTGGGAATTTCCTGATTGTGATTCCTCAGAGTCTTCATGCTATGGAGGGCCATGTGATGATTAACTTTCTGCCAACCATCCTTAATCAGCTTGTACATGTTCTGACTACAGCCAGTCAAGAAGACGTGGCAGTTAACACTACCAGGTGGGAGACTGTGCTAAGGAAAAAAAAAACATAAAATATAGTGATGCATTCTATTTTAAAATGTCCATTGTAATTTTTTCTTCAGGGTCATGGTCCACATAGTTGCTCAGTGTCATGAGGAGGGTCTTGAGCACTACCTCAGGTCTTATGCAAAGGTGAAATTTGTGCGTAAAAATAGAGACAGTGGTACTACGGTTCTTGACCACCTCGGAACTCGTCGAATTTGGTTCTAGACGCATTTTGACTAGAACAATTTCGGTGCACTTAATTGAACTTGTACGAGGTGACTAATTTCAGCTGAAAGTTGAATCATGATTCACGATTCAGTGCACAGTGATTCAGATTCACAATAGCTTTTACTCAATGCAAATTTTCATGTTTTTTTACATCTACAGAACTGTATTCTTAGTGCAAATAAGTCCACATGGGTCCTAAAATGGTTAGTAATGACAGCCATTGAAAGGAAATCAGGAACAGATTCCTACTGGCTTTCAGGCTACAGTTAGTATTAGTAGCTAGCACTTTGAGTTCACCAATAGAGTAAGTGTTTTGCTTTTACTTTTCACTTTCAGTCCATTACTCACTGAATTAGGTGAGATTTCTCAACACTTTATTATAAAATACTCTTTGTGTTAATGATTTTGGCCAACAGTAGGTTAATTTATAAATACCCCTACGATAGACCATAGACTATATTAAACTCATTGGTTCATGATACATTTAACTGATGGATTTGTTGGAACATATCCCCACCATAAATCAGGGAGCACCTGTACAATACAACTCCATTAATCCATATAATGCCTTAAACAGTGTGGATTTTCTGGGGCTCTGGAAGGATTTACAATTTAGATTATTCCTTATTGGAAAAATTTGTTCAGTACTCATCGCTTTTGGTTCTCGACAAGCCTTTTGTATCGATTTAACAACAAGAACCGAGGTATCACTGTATACTAAGACCTAGAATTTAATTACAATGTAAAAAAATGTGGAGTTTGTTGTGAGAGGTAGAATAACAGAAACATTAATTATGTGTTAATATTGTAATTTAATTATAAAGGATTAAATAGGTCATTTAGGTATGTAATAGAAGAAATGTAATGCATTTTAGCCCACATTTGTTCATTGGCATTAAGGTAATAGATGTTTTTTTTTTTCTGTTCAGTATGTGTTTAAGACTGAACCTTCAGCCACTAGCGGTAAGACAGTGCATGAAGAGCTGGCCAGAGCCATGACCACCATTTTAAAGCCTTCGACTGATTTTCTTACCAGCAACAAACTACTCAAGGTGCTTCTTTAATAGCTTGAACATAAGTCCTAGCAATTACCTTTGGTTTTGGTACATCTATAAGAGTTGTACTTACTTTTGTAGTGTAACGAGTGTCCCTCTGTCTTTTAGTACTCCTGGTATTTCTTTGAGACATTAGTAAAGTCCATGGCCCAGCATTTAATAGAAACCGGAAAAGTCAAAGTGAGTAAACACAATTCATGCTTTTACTTTATTCTCTGGTGTGCTGTATTTGTTTAGCCAGAAGTTTGTGGACACCCCTTTCTAATTAGTCGTCTCTGTTATTTGAGCCACTGCTCACAGGTTTCATCATATAAAACATACATGCATGGAATCTATAGATAAACAGCTGTAGTAGAATGCATTGTAGAGAAAACCTCACTGTGACACTTTCCTACTCCATATCCTTCCCCAGTTCAGCTTTCTGAATTGCTCTCCTAAACAAAGTCTCTGAAGCCACTTTAAGCACATTCTAATGAAACCATATTGTACATACGCGCAGCACTATTTAATTAGACAAATTGTTATCTCAGTAAAATTGTCAGCTAATGTTAAAAATTAAATAAATGCAAAGTGCATTTGAAGAAAAATTGGCCATATTGCTTTCATAATTTAGGATGTTAACTTGTTATTAAGTGTAATTTAGCTTTTAAGCTATTGTTTATAAGGGTTAGTAATAAATAATACCTCTAAAATGGTAAAACCTTTTAGGCTAAACATTTTTTTTATTTAATTGACTAAAACTAGAATCAAATATTTTTAATTTTGTCTAAAATGTATAAAATTTCTATGACTAAAACGTGACTAAAACTAATAGAATTTTTTAGTCAAATGCCTAAGACTAAAACTAAATCAGAATCAGCTACCAAAATTTACACTGGTGGTAGGGCTGGGCAATTTAATTCATAATTAAATGAATCGAAATCGACATTCAGTACAATTAACTGATGTAATCTTGTAATCTTTTATTCTTCTCTTAATATGTTCCCAATTGTGTGTTTACAAACAATATACAATATGAAAAAAAGCAAATGGAAAGAAATAATCAATGCCACATCCTACCAAATAGCAAATGATTTCAATTGTAAATGTTCAGTAAATAGTTCATCTGTGTGTTTCCTTCGGTTAGTGTAAAATGAAAACGATATGCACTCTTTCATTAGAAGAAATAGCCTAGTTTTAATAGTTGTGCATAATTATAGTACAAACCGTTTCAGTGAACTATGAGGGCAAAAAAAAACCACAACAACAAAAATCAAAAACAAAATAATCTCATTAATTGTAATCGAGGTAAAATGGTCAATTAACCACAATATTGATTTGAGGTCATATCTCCCAGCACTCCCAGCTCACTGTTCCTGTAAGCCCCGTGTTTGAGCAACAAAGCTCCACGGTGAGGCATTTAGTGCCGCCTAGCCCCGTTCATGAGTGTACTGAGCTTGTAAGCTCAGAAAATGAGCACTCAGCATCCCCTAGCTCTGAACGTGGGCTCGCTGTGCATTTAAGCTCCGCACCTGGACAGTCAGACCCCGTACCTGAGCGTTTGCCATCCCCTAGCCCTGTACCTGGGTCCGCCGCGCCTGTTAGTCCCGTGTCTGAGCAACCAAGCTCCACGGTTGAACTTTTAGCGCCGCCTAGCCCCGTACAGGAGCTCATTGCGTCTTTAAGTCTGAGCGTGTAAGCTCCACGCCTGGGCATCCAGGGCACCGGTCGTTGCCACCGACCCCTGCGCCACGGTCCTCAGGACTGGTCCCTGCACCATGATCGTGGGTTCCAATCCCCGTGCCTCAGTCATTTAGACCAATTCCCGCGCCGTGATTGTTAGCCCTGGTCCGTCAGAACGATCTCAGCACCGCCTAGTGCCGCTGTAGAGCACTCTGTGGTCATCCCCGTCACTCTCTCGCGTGATCTTCTGTCCTCCCAACCAGACGCCTTGCGCCCACCTTTTTGGCGGATCTCGCTGGGTTGAGTCTCGCCCCTGAGCCACCAGTGCCGAGTTCCACTCCAGAGTCGTTGAGCTCCGCCCCTGAGCCGCCAGCGCCAAGCTCCGCCCCTCAGCCATCGAGCTCCTCTCCTGGGTCGCCGGCGTCGAGCTCTGCCTCTGAATTGCTGGGTTCCGCCTCTGAGCTGCTGAGGCCTGCTCTTAAGCCATCAGCGCTCAATTTGGTTCTTGAGTCCTTCGGGTTGGTCACTGAGCCCACTATGGGTGTTGGACAGGCCATGACCTGTCCCACCCTCCCTTTCAGCCCCAGTTTGGAGGCTTGCCCTGCCTACCAGGGCCTCCCTCTACACCAGACGTTCAACCCTGAGCATGTCTGGCAAGCCAGAGGTGCCTTAGCAGACGCTTAGGGGCGACGCCCTTTGGGGGAGGGGGGTACTGTCAGGGGTCCTACCGGTTATCGATGCTAGAGGGTAGAGGGGCGTTGGCTCACTTTTCCCCGGTAGGATCTCTGGCAGCCACTGTCTGTCAGGAAACAGCTTGATTGCAACAAATGATCCACACCTGCTACTTCTGGCTAATTAAGAGCTGTGCCAGTTGTAGTAGGTGTTGGATCCTTCCACCTACATGCCACTTATGCCCCGATCGTCGCGCCAACGTTTATTGAAGCAATCGCTGTACTTGCATGTCTCTGAGACCTCACCCGTCTCACCGCTCTGATAAAGAGCCCCCGCGCTTCCTTTTCACTTTTCATTTGCTTTATTTTGTCAGGGATAGAGGACTAGCTTGCCTCTCAAAGGAGGTCAGTTCCCGTAGCGCTGGGAAGCGTGAGGTAATCGGTAGGGAAGTAGATAGTGTAGGGTGAGCTTTAAAGCGCTTATTTCTTTTCCAACTCATTCCCCTCACTTCCTGCTTCCACCATTCACATTTCCCGATGCTACGTGCCGATCTGTGCCTGCACTTCGCCTCACTGTTTGGTCAGCACTCTGACCACACCCCCTTCTGCTTCTTTGCAGAGCTGATGTTTGGCGGGGGATTTCCCCAGGGCTGACGTGCAGCGGGGGATTCCTACCCTTGCCTTCCTCTACCTCCCTCGCTAAGCGCGGTCGTCAGTCTCTGTGTTTGTGTGTCAGCTGTCAGATTCGCTGCTTTTGCTGACACACACACAGAGGCTCAGGCATTTCTTGTTCATTCATTTGTATTTCTTTTATTATGGTTTTATTTTATTTTATTCATTTCAGTTCATTATTACCATTTGGAGCTAACTGCATTTGGGTCCCAAACCCTTACTTTTCAGTTTATACGGTTCGTCATAGTTTTTAGATGGCGAACCGTAACAAATACAACTGATATTAATATCCACATGATGCCCAGTGCTTGACCGAAAACAATAAGCTGACCTGTTAACACCATTAGTCTTGTAGCCTCCAACTATTTTTGGGTATTCTTATAGAATACATTTAAGTACACACTTTATGGTTGGTCATTGCACATATCCAGTTCTTATTTAGTCTTGTTTTGCGCATTGTGTTGATTTGCATCACCGGTATTTACTTCCGGTGACTATTTTGTTCCAGCTCTCCAGGAACCAGCGCTTCACCGCTTCCTTCCACCATGCAGTTGAGACCTTGGTGAACATGCTGATGCCTCACATTACTCAGAAGTACAAAGACAACCTGGATGCTGCTCGCAATGCCAACCACAGCTTGGCTGTTTTCATCAAGGTTTGAATCCTACCCTGGACTGCAGACTTCATTGAGTGTCTTGCTAAAATAGTTGTTGAATCCTCTGATCTGATTGGTCAGACTGCGTGGTGTTGATAATGGATAATGATAATGGAATTCATAGTGGGGAAGTGGTAATATTGGTAATGCACAGGATCCTGCGGACAAGGTTTTGATCCTTGACTTATGTTACTATCTTAAGTGGACCTTGTCCTTTTAGCTCTGGGTTTGTGTGAGCTTGCTCCAAGAACTCTCTTTCAAAAACATACCTGTAGGTTATAAATACAGGTGTGAGCCATTCAATGACCGCATTATGTTCTGTGAAACAGGTCGTTGACCATCTTTTTATGATAGTGTAATATATGTATAATATATTTAATGTAGTTGCAAACAGTACGTAAGTTCATCAGAGCTACCTCTAAAAACACAAGTGGAATGCTACCATTTACACAGCATCCGAAACCAAAGCTTAGGAGATACACGACACCGTGGTTCTTCAGTTCCACGAACATTAATAATCACACACACTGTAGAACCAAAATATAAATGCACACGAATATAAATGTAACTAAAAAAACTGTGGCTGGTTGCACACAACCAATTCCAGTTGAAGAAACAGGAATTGCCTCTGTTCTCATCAATAATTCTGTGGGACTGTGGCAGCAAGTAAGGTACTGGACTATGGACCAGAAGGTCCAGGGTTCAAATCCCATCTCTGCCAAGCTGTCACTGTTGGGTCCTTGAGCAAGGCCCTTAACCCACAATTGCTTGGATTGTAAGGTTGTAAGTCGCTCTGGATAAGGGCATCTGCTAAATGATGTAAATGTAATTCAGAAAGTTTTTTTCGAGAACTGAAATCAACAAGTACTGAGCAAATTTTTCCCCTAAAAAATAATGTAAATTGAATGAATCCCTTCCAGATCCTTTTTAGGACCAGTTCAGTACTGTAGATGTAAAAATAAAGAAAAACACGATAAACACAACGCAGATCTTCACTGAGAAAGAGCGATTGTGAGACTAAATCACTGTGTACTGAATCGTCAATCTTTAATTGTGAATTAAAAGGAGGCTGAAAAGAGGCTGGAGTCTTACAAGTTTAAGCAAGTGCACCGAGTACCAAGCAATCGACGAAAACCGAGACAAGTTTCACTTTTGAGAACTGAATTTGATGAGGTGGTTGAGAACCGAGGTACCACTGTAATTAAGACCTCAGTCATTAAAGCGAACGAACTTTGATCTGGTGGTTATTAAATGGCATACCTGTACATAATACTGTGAATACATCCTTTTTTTAAATATACTTCTTTCCTCATCATCAGCGCTGTTTCACTTTTATGGATCGTGGATTTGTCTTCAAACAGATCAACAACTACATCAACTGCTTTGTGCCTGGAGACCCCAAGGTATAACTAAATCTGTTTCTGGTTTACCATTGATGCAATATTAATATTCACTTAAGTGTCACATGAGTCTGTAATATGTAATGGAATTTTAGGGTTTCACTTTGTAGAGTGTCCAGAAAAAAGCGAAAATCATCGAAGTAACATTGGGATAACCCTGGAGTGTAGTACTTACCACAGACACAGCCCCAACCCTGAGGTGCACTGAGGCTTGCGAGCTTTTGTTGAGGCAGAAACTCTCAAACACGCCTGTATGATTTGATCTTTTGACGTGTAGCACTCATCTTTACATGCTAGATGTGACATCTTTAGTATTAAATCACTTCACCTATTTAGTGCAGGCTTAGTTTTTAAGCACGGTTGTGCCCCTATGACTGATGGGCAAGCAGAGGGGTATGGTTGTGCCCCTCTAAAGTCTTTGTGTCCCTGCTTTATATCACTGTTCCAAACTACTGGGAATACTCATGTGAAAAATCAAAACTTTTCCTGCCTGGGCTGGAAACATTTTGGGGCTGTTTTATTGGAATGTATCAAAAGATTATGACTTTACTGCTTTGTGATAATTGCTAACTCGACCTCATTCTCTCTCCTGCAGACGCTGTATGAATTTAAGTTTGCATTTCTGAGGGTGGTGTGTAACCATGAGCACTATGTCCCTCTCAACCTGCCCATGCCTTTTGGAAAGGGAAGGATAATGCGCTTCCAAGGTACACGGTCTTCCGGTGGATGACTGCAGCACATTTGTTTTCTGACAGTAACTGAGTTTACTTGGTAGAATTTATTTAGTTACAACACTAGGGTGGCACGGTGGCTCCGTGGGTAGCACTGTCGCCTCACAGCAAGAAGGTCCCGGGTTCGATCCCATGGTGGAGCCTGCATGATTTCCCTGTGTCTGTGTGGGTTTACTCTTGGTACTCCGGTTTCCTCCCACAGTCCAAAGGCATGCGTTAGGTAAATTGATGACACTGAAAATTAGCCTCCAACCTGAGTATATATGACCAGTTTTGATATAACCTGTGTTGATGTAGCATTTCGTCTGTCATTGAATGGCCTTTGAGGCTGAAGAGTGAAGTTAAGTAAACTAAATAAACAAACAAAAAAACAGTTACAAGATAAGTTTGTCCTGTTAGGTCAGATTAGTTGTGTGTGTTGTATATGCACTATCTTATATTTCTATAAGCTTTACTCTGCTTGTTCTGCCTGTGTTAGTATTTCTTTCATGCTCTAAAGCAGTGGTTCCTAAACGTCTTGATGCATGCTCAATGATCCAGGTAAGAAAATCCAAGAAGTTGAATCTGTTCATCTGGACATAGATTTTATTGGAGAAACGTTTCGTCACTCATCTAAGTGACTTCTTCAGTCTCAGCAGTTGGAAAACTTCCCCAATCTTATATACAGCACATTGCATAACGACTGGTACCAGCACCATTGCATAACAATGGGGACCGGTTGATCAGTTTAATATGCAGATTTACATAGCCATTAACGACAATGGCCACGTGTGCCATTCACACAGGATTGGGGAGGGGCTGCGATTGGCTCCATTGTAAGATGGTGAGAGGTTTACTCTGAGGCCCCCTCCTCGGTTTCAGGGATGGCGTTCCCTTTTTTGTACAAAAATGGCTTCTTTTACCCCACGTTTCAAACCATCGTTCCTCCCTTATCAAGGATCTGCACGGTCTTCTTTTGACAGAGTGTCCACTGGCTGTTGGTGGTGTAAACCGCAGCGTCATCCTCTGACCTGCCTGATGGGGAGCTCTTCCTATGTTGTGCCATGACGTTACGCCAGTGGCTGTTTGGTTAACCGATGTACAACATAACAATGGGACCGGTGATCAGTTTTTAATATGCAAGATTTAACATAGCCATTAACGACAATGGCCCGTGTGCCATTCACACAGGATTGGGGAGGGCTGCGATGGCTCCATTGTAAGATGGTGAGAGGTGTACTCTGAGGCCCCCTCCTCGGTTCAGGGATGGACGTTCCCTTTTTACAAAAATGGCTTCTTTACTCCGCGTTCAAACCATCGTTCCTCCCTATCAAGGATCTGCACGTCTTCATCCTTGAAAGAGTGGCCACTGGCCTGTAGGTGAGTGTAAACCGCAGAGTCCTGACCTGATGAGGTAGCTCTTCTATGTTGTGCCATCTGTTTCGCCAGTGGCTGTTTGGTTTTCCCAATGTACAATTCCTGGCAATCCTCCCGGCACTTAACAGCGTACACTACATTACTCTGTTTGTGCTGGGGGACCCGATCCTTGGGGTGGACCAGTTTCTGGCGTAGCGTGTTTCGGGGTTTGAAAGCCACTGAGACGCGGTGTTTGGCAAAGATGCGTCTCAATTGTTCAGATGTTCCTGCCACATATGGAATCACCACTGGTTTACACTTAGACTGTGGTTGTGTCCTCCTCTCATCGATCTGCTGGAGCACTGTTTGGGTGTCTTACCGGCTTTGACAAAGGCCCAGTTCGGATAACCACTTTTGCCCAGGGCCTGCCTAATTAATTTGAGATTTCTCTCCATCCTTGGCCGCTGTGTCAGTGGGGACGCTGTCTGCTCGGTGGTACAGTGTCCTGATGACTCCAAGTTTGTGCTCCAGTGGATGATGAGAGTCAAACCTCAAGTACTGATCCGTATGTGTTGGCTTTTGGTAAACATCGACTTTCAATCGCCCCCCCATCTCCAATCGCAACCTCACAATCTAAGAAAGCTAACCTGCCGTTCTTCACATCCTCCCTGATGAACTTAATGTGTCTGTCCACTGAGTTGATGTGGTCGGTGAAATGTGGTACTTCCTGAGATTTCATTTTAACCCAGGTGTCATCCACATATCTGAACCAATGGCTGGGTGGTGTTCCTGAAAAGGATGTTAGTGCCTTCTTTTCCACTTCTTCCATATACAGGTTGGCAACGATAGGCGAAACTGGAGAGCCCATGGCGCAGTGCCTATAGTACTGCTCTCTGTATGTGAAATAGGTGGATTGAAGACACAGCTCCAGAAGCAAACACACCTGGTCCGAGTTAAGGGTGGTCCTATTGCTGAGAGTGGGGTCATCCTGTAGTCTCAGAAACTGGAACGAACGTGAAGAGAGATGTGACATCAAACGAGAGCATTGTTTCATCCGTCTCCATAATGACGTACCTCACCTTATCCACGAAATCCATGGTCTTCTGGATGTGATGATCCGTGCTGCCTACCAACGGGTTGAGGATCGATGCCAGAAACTTAGCGATGTTGTAGGTCACTGAGTTGATCATACACACAATGGGCCGCAATGGCACATCCTGTTTATGTATCTTAGGTAAACCATACAGACTAGGTGTAGCCTCCCCTGGGTATAATCTGTGGTACAGAGGCCGGTCAATAGCATTGTCCTGTTCTAAAATCTTCAGACAATCTATCACCTTCTTCTTGTACCCACTACCAGGATCTCGTTTCAGGGGCTCATAAGTGTTCGTGTCTCTAAGGAGAGTCATAACTTTCTCATGATAGTCTGTCTGGTTTAATAAAACAGTGCACCTACCTTTGTCCCCTGGAAGGATGATGATGTCATTATCCTTACTGAGAGTCGTGAGTGCATTCCTTTCCTCTCTGCTGATGTTGGACGGCGGTGGCTTTGCATTGCTAAGGCAGGCTGAAACTTTCATTCGCAGTTGTTCTGCTTCCATGTCGGCGATGTTGCTGTTGCGGATTGCTGTTTCCGTGGCTGTAATCAGTTCCACTAGTGGTATTTGCCTCGGTGTAACAGCAAAATTCAGCCCCTTAGCCAAGATGTCTTTCACCGCCTGGGTGAGTTGTCTGTCAGACAAGTTCTTCACCCATTTGTCCACATCAACAGGTTGTGTCTGTCCTCCATCTCTTTTCCAGCCTTTGAGAGTGTCATCTGTCCGCCGGTGTCTCTGGCGTGCAGCAAGAAGATCGAACTTCTTCTGCTGCCTAGTTTTAGACTTTTCATGTTGTGCTAACCGAGCCTTTTTTGTGAAGTTGATCAAACGTTGAAGGATGGTCTCGTCTAGACAAGATGCAAGTCTCTGTCGGATGTGTTCCTCTCTGACTTTCAAAGCATCAATGGTAAAGTTGGTTTGCCTCACTCGTTCATTCAGCAGCTGGTTCTGTGCCTTATGGAGGGGATCTTGTTGGCCCGGTGGCCCTTTACTGAGGATTTCATTTGCAGACTCTTTGGAGTGATCCCATTCTGTCTGCATCTGAGGTTGAATCTCAGGTGGTTCCTGTAATCAGCCATCTTACGAGCCGTTTGTTCGTACTCTCGTACGAGTTTAAGGCAATCTTTGCCAAATTGAGTCAAAACGTCTTGATGCATAAAATCTATGTCCAGATGAACAGATTCAACTTCTTGGGGTGGTTCCTAAACATTTTCCGCCATGCCCTCTTTTGCAGACAACACGTAAATGTCATAAACATTTACATTTATGTCATTTAGCAGATGCCCTTATACGGAGCAACTTACAATCCAAGCAATTGTGGGTTAAGGGCCTTGCTCAAGGACCCAACATTGGCAGCTTGGCAGATTTGAACCTTGGACCTTTGGCTCCATAGTCCAGTACTTTAACCGCTAGGCTACCATAGTCCCTAACAAAACCACAACGTCTTATTGAACAAAATAAAGTGACAAATCACCTTTACATTGGAATTGTTACAACTTGCATGCATTAGGTATCTTCAGCTTTTCGCCCTCAGATTTTTGTGGCTCGAACATGCCTCATTCATTTGCCTTGCCATGCCCCCCCAGGGGGTAATAGCTCAGGTCCTCCACTTTGGGAATAATGGCTCTCAAACTTTTTCTGATGTGCCCCCCTTTTGAAGATATTTTCGATTATTTTTGAGCCCATAGACACATCTTTTAAGTCCAAACCTCACTGAAATTTACTTTAAACATGCAATTCGCCCAAATCTCATTGAACAAAACAAAACAAAGCGACAAATCACCTTTACAGTGGAAAAAGTGACATGCATGTAGGGGGTGGCATGGAGCCATTGCCTTTTTGGTGCAATGTATTAGTATAGAATTGATATTGTTATGATATCCAAATGCTTCCAGTGCTTAAAAGGTCTCCGTTCCTTAACGTCCCAGCTTACACCCCATAAATATCTCCAGATCTGCAGCTGGACTATTCCCTGACCGATGACTTCTGCAGGAATCACTTCCTAGTGGGGCTCCTGCTGCGGGAGGTGGGAGGAGCCCTACAGGAGTTTCGGGACATTCGGCAGATTTCCGTCCACGTCGTCAAGAGCCTGATGATCAAACATGCATATGATGATCGCTACTGCTCGAAGGTTAGACGGTTCAGATTCTTACCTTGTTATCTGATATATTATTCAGCCCTTATTCTCTGGTTTTTGTGGTTCAGAGTCAACAGGCTAGACTGGCTACTTTGTACCTCCCTCTGTTCGGACTGCTTCAGGAGAACGTCCACAGACTTAACGTTAGAGACATGTCCACCGGTCAGGTGGGTTATGTAGGAACCAGTAAAAGGTGAAGGATTGTGTCAGAAGATCACGTTCTAAATGTGTACTGAGCTAAAATGACATCAGTCCCATACAATATCTGTTCTGGTCTCCTTACAGAATGGGAAGGAAGATCCTCTCCACAGCATCCCCACTGCATCCTCTTATAAACTTACTAACATTGACAACAGTCTTCATAAGGATGTATTTGGGGTCATCTCTGGCACTGGTGAGCACCACTTTATCATTGACCTCTGTGCCATTATAAAATTTTAATATCACGATAACCTTTTACCATAGTACGCCATATAATTGTAAACAGCTTGCCATACAGTCATTGAGTCATCGAGCACCAGAGGAAAGCAAACAAGAGCTTATCAGAAATGTAGGGTCTATGTACCCACTACCAGTATATTCTCTCTAACCTATAACTCAGCAGCGTGTGGTCAGGCCCTTCTAAGCCTTCAGAGAAGGGGTAATAAACAGGTGTGTGTAAAATATTATATAAATATTTATTTCATGAATCCAATTCACTACACTAGTCTTGGTGTCCTTGGTTGCTCCAGGATACATAGCTGACTGAGGGTGCTACTAACCAATCAAAACTACTCATCCTGCTTCCAATCATGCTCCCATCTACGTCCCTGCGTGCCCATTTTGATAATATTTCAAGGGTTCGATAATGTGAGTCGGTTAACAAAATGACAAAGACATCTGGCTGATCAGATTTATGATTTTCACTGAGAACCCAGTTAAACAAGTGAGACAAAAATATTATACTTGACCATTTATTTATTGAAAAAATGTATCAAATATTACATATTAGCAAGTGGCAAAAGTATGTGGACCTCTAGAATTAGCAGTTTATTTGATGGTGAAATTAGAGTCAGGTGTTTTCAATCAATGGGATGACAGTCAGGTGTGAGTGGGCACCCTGTTTTATTTAAAGAACAGGGATCTATCAAAGTCTGCTCTTAACAACACATGTTTGTGGAAGTGTATCATGGCACAAACAAAGGAGATTTCTGAGGACCTCAGATAAAAAGTTGTTGATGCTCATCAGGCTGTAAAAGGTTACAAAACCATCTCTAAAGAGCTTGGACTCCACAGTCAGACAGATTGTGTACAGTTGGAGAAAATTCAAGACATCGTCACCCTCCCCAGGAGTGGTTGACCAACAGATCACTCCAAGAGCAAGGCGTGTAATAGTTGGCGAGGTCACAAAGGAGCCCAGGGTAACTTCTAAGCAACTGAAGGCCTCTCTTACATTGGCTAATGTTAATGTTCAGGAGTCCACCATCAGAAGAACACTGAACAACAATGGTGTGCATGGCAGGGTTTCAAGGAGAAAGCCACTGCTCTCCAAAAAGAACATTGCTGCTCGTCTGCAGTTCGCTAAAGATCATGTGGACAAGCCAGAAGGTTATTGGAAGAATGTTTTGTGGATGGATGAGACCAAAATAGAACTTTTTGATTTAAAAGAAATGCGTAATGTTTGGAGAAAGGAAAACACTGCATTCCAGCATAAGAACCTCATCCCATCTGTGAAACATGGTGGTGGTAGTATCAATAAGTAAATGACCAGGTATAATATTTTTGTTTAACTGGGTTCTCTTTATCTACTTTTAGGACTTGTGTGAAAATCTGATGATGTTTTAGGTCATATTTCTGTAGAAATATAGAAGATTCTAAAGGGTTCACAAATTTTCAAGCACCACTGTAAATTTCACTGTCTTGGAAACTTGCAATTATTCAACCAATTCTACCTACAAAGTAATAGACCATTTTCTGGCAAAGGAGTGTTTAACATACAGGTGAGTTTGGAGTTTCCATAAGGTTTTGGCTACCCTGGCATACTGTGTAAATGAGTGATCCTACTTTGTTAAACAGTTTTACTTGTAGGATTTATGGATTATTTTTGAATGCCTTACACCGTAGACAAATGTTGTGCTCTTTAGTACATTATTTGTAGGTGCATTTGTGGACTGTTGATCTCTGTTTTAAAATGCATAAAATAATGTAAAGTCAAGCCTACGTTCTAGTGGTGAATTTATCATGCATTAACAATATGTTTGTGAGTTTCGGGGTGCGGCTTTTCCATCATGGCTGCAGTCTTCTGAAATTACACACTACGGATACCAAAACAGCAATGCTTTTACTGATATTGGTTACTACACTATATAGGCCAAAGTTTTTGGACACCAAAAATTACATTCAAACCACGGGTATAAGCATAGCTTTTTGTAACACAAACTGTGAGGTCAGGTTCTGATGTTGTACAATAAGCCCTAGTTCTTTTTGGGCATTCCAGTGCATTTTCTGTTCTGTTTCTGCTTTATGCAAGCCAGCCAAGCTCTTGATCAACAATGGCAAACCAATTTTCTATAGACACTGTTTAAGAACTGCAGTGCAGAAAGTTGTTAAACTGACTTGTTGGAAACGGAAACCTATAAATGTGGCATATTGAGGGTCAGAGGGGTATCAGTGCATCCCATTCTACTGCCACTGTTTGGCTATGAATAATCCAGAAATGTATGCTTTATATTTTGAATGTGACAAGTGAGTGTTGTTGAAATAGCAATCTTATTTATCTGTATAGCCTCTCCTCAGACCTCCACCCCCAATATCAATGCAGTGCGGCATGCCGACTCCCGCGGCTCTCTGCTCAGCACCGACTCAGGAAACAGTCTTCCTGACAAGAGCAATGAGAAGAGCTGCTCTTTTGATAAGGTATGTTGCTGGACTCCTCTTAATCGATTAAGACCTAACGTCTTCCCTCTTTATTTTCCTTCTTCTGTCTTAATACTAATGTGAAATAGCTTACAATAACAGAGTAACTGCTGTATATTTTTTTCACATACTAACCCATGACCAGTTCGGAGAGCCTATCCCATTAGATTACACACCACAGGCAGGACTGGGCTGGGGGCAATGTTGCAGCTCCAGGGGATGGTACCCAAATTGACCTCCATTCCCCCAGACAAAGGCTGTATTCGAACTAACACACTACTATACTGCATACTACAGAGGTATATACTGCATACTTAGGCAGAGGAGGTACTCAAACAGTATGTAGTATACTATTTCAAATACCGCCAAAGTTGTCATTTCTGGGCCATGATTCAGTGATTAATGATTCATTCGTTTCCCATGATCATAAAATAATCCATACATGTTTTATGCAATGTGAGTCAATGCAATGCAACTGTAGGTTAGTTTACACATGTTTGGTAGTAATAAATTCATTTAAAGTAAATTGTTATGTGTGTGGTTTTGCCGTCTGACTTTTTTCAGGGTATATAAATTGGTTTGTAGCGTTTACAAAAACTCCAACAAATATGAACACACAGAAAAATATTATAGATGCAAAGTGCATGTCGTATTAATTAACTGAATCTGAAGAATCTGAATGGTAAAACCAGGACTCGGTAGTTAGTGCTGTCACCTCACAGCACCAGAGACCTAAGTTTGATTCCTGGCCCTGGCTGTGTGGAGTTTGCATGTTCTCCCTGGGCTTTATCTAGGCACTCCAGTTTCATCCCACATTGTAAAGCCTTGTGTTAGGACAATTGGTGTCTTTAAATTGACTGAATTGGATTAAGTGGGTGTGAAAATGAATGAATGAATTAAACAACCTACAGCTCTGGAAAAAATGTAGACACCACTGCAAAATTATCAATGTCTCTGGTTTTGTGTGTAGGTACTGTATATGTTCGGGAGAAATTGAACATTTTTGTTTTATTCTATAAATTACTGACAAATTCCAAATAAAAAAAACTAATTTGCAGCAATATCAAGAGCATTTATTCACTGTAAATTACTACTGGCCAAAATAAAAAAAGATGCAGTCTTTTCAGACCTCGATTAGTAATACAAATAATACAAAGAAAGCTAGTTTATATTCAACAATACTTTTAATTTAGTTCAGATATCAATATTTCAACCATAGCTTTCATGTGTTTTGTACTTTTCCCTCAATAAATGTGATTTGGTTCAGGTGATCATCTAATCAGGAGCTCATTAAGAAGAATGAGGTGTGCCTGTGCTGGAATTCAGTCAATGTTGATTTAAGAAAATTTGGAGTGGTCTCTTAATTTTTCCCAGAGCTATATTTGTAAACCTTTTTGAAACTCTTACTATTAATTATTACAGTCATGGCGCCATATTACCCAGCCATATTTCTATTCCATATACCCCTAATCACCTGTCACCCTCCTGCTCTGCTCCCTCTAACCCCTGTCCAGCAGAGAGAGAGATTCACTCGTAGACACACTTTCACGGTGCTACCCATCCCTGAGGAACCAGATGAATCGGTCCCCATGAGCAGAGCCGCCAAACGCTTCACCATGGATTTTTCTCTTCTGTCGACTCCCAGTAGCTCTGTGAACGACACACAAGTTGCACCTAGGACCATCCAAGTAGATCCACTGAGTGTCCCCGTTTGGGGAGTGTGCATGTGTGTGTCTGTTAACAAGGCTTGCTTACGAAGTTTTCATGGTGTGCGTTTTAGTGAGCTTCCCCTCTCCACTTTTTTAAGAGTCTCCGTTTGTTGGACCAAAACACTCACACTTTTCGAATATGTGATTGTGTAGGGCTTATATAAGTGGGTAGAGTATGGGAAATGCATAAAAAACACAGTGTGTTAAGTCATACATTTACTTTTACTTCATTGCATACAATATCAACCTGAGATATTTCAAGTTTTGCCTGGTCAACTTCATTTCATTTGTTAATAAGCATTCATACCTGCACCGGTACTGGACTGGATTGCCTGCAGTCCTGACCTGTACCTAATAGAGAATGTGTGGAGAATTTTGAAACAAACAAGACGCCTTATGACGTGTTTGCAGGAAGAATGGGACAAAATAACACCCTAAACACTAGCTCGCTTGGTATCCTCAGTGCCAAAACGTCTTTTAAGTGGGATGAAAATGAATGGCAACATAACAAAGTGCTAAATGCTTTACCATCCCAACTTTCTTGGGAATGTGTTGCAGGCCTGAAATGCAGTAATGGATGTTTATTAACAAATGAAATGAAGTTGACCAGACAAAACATGACTGTCTGTAATGAAATAAAAGTCAAAGTAAATACAAGAAACACTGTTTTTTAATGCGTTTTCCATACTGCCCCAACTTTTCCTGATTTAGGGTTGTAAATGAAGTGTACATGTGTGTTTAACAGACCCAGTGTTCGTCTGCTCTCGGCTCGGTTGTGCGCTGTGACAAATTAGACCGAGAGGAAGTAAGGAATCTGCTTATGTGCTTCCTGCATGTCCTCAAGAGCATGTCTGAAGGTAAGAACACACACGGTTGTGAGCATGATGTTACCTGAACTGACCTTTTCGTTCTGTTCAAACGATTTGTAATGTAATCATATGCAAAAATGTCCATGCGGACCTACATTTGCTATAAGAACTGCCTTAATTCTTCATGGCATAGACTGACAAGGTGTTGGAAACATTCCTTAGAGATTTTGGCCCATACTGACATGATGGGATCACACAGTTGCTGCAGATTTGCATCAAGTTGTGAATATCCTGCTCCACCACAAGCCAAAGGTGCTTTATTGGATTGAACTGAAGGGATGAACATGGTAAGCAACAATACTCAGGGTAGGCTGAGGTGTTTAAATGATGCTCAGTTGGTATTAAGGAGCCCAAAGTGTGCCAAGAACATTTCTCCCACGCCATCACATAATTGCCAGCCTGAACCGTCAATACAAGGCAGGATGGAGCCATGTAGTTTACGTCAATTTCTGACCCTACCATCTGAATGCTGCAGGGGAAATTGAGACCCGATTTTGGAGAGCCCATGCAAATTATAGCTTCAGTAGCCTCTTCTTAGCTGACAGGATTGACACCCAGTAGCTGACAGGAACCTATCTGCTTCAAGGTTTGACATGTTAGCATTCAGAGATGCTCTTCTGCATATCTTGGTTGTAACGAATGGTTATTTGAGTTACTGTTGCCTTTCCATCAGCTCGAACCAATCAGGCCGTTCTCCTCTGACCTCTGGCACCAACAAGGCATTTTTGCCCAGAGAACTGCCCTCACTGGATATTTTCTCTTTTTCGGACCATTCCATGTAAATCCTAAAAATGGCTGTGTGTGAAAATCCTAGTAGATCAACAGTTTCGGAAAACAACCATACCATGATCAAAGTCACTTCAATCATCTTTCTTGCTCAATCTGATTAGATCTTGAGCAGTTGAACAGGTGTACCTAATAAACTGACCAGTAAGTGTATAACTATACACACTACAATAGGTATCCTTCACATATCAATGGGTTGCTGCTGTTTTTCCTTCGCAGATGCATTATTCACATACTGGAACAAAGCATCTCCATCTGAGCTGATGGACTTCTTCACTCTGATAGAGTAAGAAGCACTTTTTCCTAATCAATCAGTACTTCTTAATGTGAGCACTGACACTTTGGTCTATGTATTTTTTATCTGTCCAGAGTGTGCCTCCATCAGTTTAGATACATGGGGAAGAGGTTTATCACCAGGTAAGATTGGATTGAAGGCTATTACATCTACAATCCATATTTACTTAAGCACCGACACTGATACAATCACTAAAACACGTCCCCAGCTGTACTTGCTTGCCCCGAATGACCCTGTCCCTCTTTATGTGTGTGTGTTCTTGGCTGAAACACTGGCGAGAGCACAATTAGTCAGTGCTACTGTAGCGTCCTGGCCTCCCTGCACAGGGTAAGAGCTGTGAACTGCTGACAGGCTGAATACTAACCGCATGCTGACTCACCTTCAACTACTCCATGCTTTGTCATTCACAACTCAGCAGTACATTCTGGCTGTGTGGGTGTGTCACTATGTTAGTGCATTGTGAGTGTGGCGTGAGGTTTCAACAGCATTTGCATTTCATATATCCAAGTACCCCAGAACTGATGTTTTATCTTAGCCAATTCAAATAATACACTGTATTTACTAAATACAGCATACTATATTACTAAATATTATAAATGTATACAGAGCCTGGCTCTATTTTTTTGCATGTTTGTCACACTTAAGTGTTTCGGAACATCAAACCAATTGAAATATTAGTCAAAGACAACACAAGTAAACACAAAATGCAGTTTTTAAATGAAGGTGTTTATTATTAAGGGAGAAAAAAATCCAAACCTACATGACCCTGTGTGAAAAAGTGATTGCCCCCTAAAACTAATGACTGGTTGGGCCACCCTTAGCAGCAACAACTGCAGCCAAGCGTTTGTGATAACTTGCAGTGAGTCTTTTACAGCTTTGTGGAGGAATTTTGGTCACTCATCTTTGCAGAATTGTTGTAATTCAGCCACATTGGAGGGATTTCCAGCATGAGCGGCCTTATTAAGGTCATGCCACAGCATCTCAGTATGATTCAGGTCAGGTCTTTGACTAGGCCACTCCAAAGTCTACATTTTGTTTTTCTTCAGCCATTCAGAGGTGGACTTGCTGGTGTGTTTTGGATCATTGTCTTGCTGCAGAACCCAAGTTTGTTTCAGCTTGAGGTCACAAACAGATGGCCGGACATTCTCCTTCAGGATTCTTTGTTAGACAGCAGAATTTATAGTTCCATTTATCACAGCAAGTCTTCCAGGTTCTGAAGCAGCAAAACAGCCCCAGACCATCACACTACCACCACCATATTTTACTGTTGCTATAATGTTCTTTTTCTGAAATGCTGTGTTACTTTTACACCAGATGTAAAGGGACACACTCCTTCCAAAGTGTTCAACTTCTGTCTCGTCAGTCCACAGAATGTTTTTCCAAAAGTTTTGGGGATCATCAAGATGTGTTCTGGAAAAATTGAGATGAGCTTTAATGTTCTTTTTGCTCAGCATTAGTTTTCGTCTTGGAACTCTCTTTCTTATGGTGGAGGCATGAACACTGACCTTAACTGAGGCAAGTGACGCCTGCAGTTCTTTGGATGTTGTTGTGGGGTCTTTTGTGAGTCGACGCTGCGCTCTTGGGGTAATTTTGGTCGGCTGGCCACTCCTGGTAAGGTTTACCACTGTTCCTTGTCTTCTCCATTTGTGGATAATGGCTCTCATTGTGGTTCGCTGGAGTCCCAAAGCTTTAGAAATGGTTTTATAACCCTTTCCAGACTGATAGATCTCAATTACTTTTTTTCTCAATTGTTCCTGAATTTCTTTGGATTTCAGCATGATGTGTAGCTTTTAAGGATTTTTTGGTGTACTTCACTTTGTCAGGAAGGTCCTATTTAAGTGATGTCCTGATTGAGAACAGGTGTGGCAATAATCAGGCCTGGGTGTGGCTAGAGACAGTGAACTCAGGTGTGATAAACTATAGTTATGTTATGTTTTAATAAGGGTGGCAATAACTTTTTCACACAGGGCCATGTAGGTTTGGATTCTTTTCTCTCTTAATAATAAAGGCCTTCATTTAAAAACTGCATTTTGTGTTTACTTGTGTTGTCTTTGACTCATATTTAAATTGGTTTGATGTTCCAAAACACTTACCTGTGACGAACATGCAAAAAAATAGGAAATATATATGAATCAGTATAACAAGAGTACCTATCCTGGCTAATAAAAACAGTTCAGAGGTGCTTTCAAGGGTGTGCTATCCTTATAACTCCTCACTAACCTTTTACCTTTAAGACTGTGCTGATAATGCAAAGGTTTATAAGCAACCACAAGCTGTGAAGATTCACCACAATGGAAATTATGCAAATTATGTTAATACAGCCCCAAATCAGAAAAAGTTGGGACAGTATGGAAAATGCTAATTTAAAAAAATGCAGCTTTCATTACATTTCCTTTTATTTTTATATCATTGCAAACAGTATGGACCCAAAATCTTTCAGGTTTTTTCTGGTCAACTTAATTTCATTTGTTAATAAACATCCATTCCTGCATTTCAGGCCTGCAACAGTATCCATGAAAGTCTGAGTTTTTGAGGAGCAAAGATCAACAAATGTGTGAGAAAATTATTGAAATGTTTAAAAACAAGGATCCTCAAGGAAAGAGGAAGGAATTTACATGTTTCTCCCTCTACAGCGCATAATAAGATTAAACAGTTCAAGGAATCTGGAAGAAATTTAGTCCTTAAAGGGCAAGCGCACAAGCCTAAACTGAGAAGTCATGATCTCCGATCCCTCGAAGTCCCCCGGCACTGCATCAAGATCCACCATTCATCAATAGCTGATGTTATGCATGAACCACATGGGCAAGGGATTATTTTGGCAATACTTTATCAAGCACTACAATACAGAGTTACATTCACCAATGACACTTAAACCTATACTGTGCAAAAAAGAAGCCTTATGTTAGCCATGTCCAGAAGTGGCATTGACTTCTCTGGGTTCAGAGGCATCTGGGATGGACCATCACACATTGCAAATGTGTATTGTGGTCAGACCAATCAGTATTCCAGATCTTTTTTGGAAAAAATGGATGCCGTGTGCTCCGGACCAAAGATGAAAAGGACCATCCAGACCATTATCAGCTACAAATTCAAATGCCAGGCTCTGTCATTTTATGAGGTTGTGTCAGTGCCCTTGGTAAAGGTCATTTTCAGTTCTGTGATAGCAGCATTAATGCAAAAAACTATGAGTTTTTAGAGCAACATTAATATCTTCAAGACGACATATTTCACAAGGAGGTCCGTGCATTTATCAACAAGACAATGCAAAACGTTAGGACTGAAATATGCAAATCCCTTCCAATCTTTCTTTGAGGAACTGTGTTTTAAAACATTTCAATAATTTTCTCACACATTTGTTGATAAACTGGAGATCCTCTGCCATCATAATAATATTAATAATCACCTGTTGATGTTACCTGTTTAAAATCACATTGTATATTTTGATTTTTACCTCATTATTAGCAATAAATTGCCCCGTTCCAACTTTTTTTGGAATGTGTCACAGGCCTGAAATGCAGGAATGGATGATTATTAACAAATGAAATGAAGTTGATCGATTCTTTAGCACAGCCCTACCTGGAGATCAGGTTTTGTAATCGGTATTGGAAGAGAAACTGGCATCGATGCACCTCGAGGCATCGAATAATCTCTTAAGCGCTTTCCAAAATAATAACACACTCTAATAAATCTTGATTGGGAAAATAACGAATGGTTCTGAATGGCGTCTTACCTCTACCTAAACTCTCTACTTTAGTTTTTCAGTCTTTTAATTATGAAGCAATGGTTGTTTATTTTACATTGTAGTGTTTAGTGCTAGAAGAATAAGCTATGAGACAGTACACATGATGGAGAGACGATGTCCTGCCCATTACGCAGACTTAGATCTTGGCCTGCTAGACCTATTACGCCCGGTCGGAGCAATTATTCAGTTCATGAACTGTTAGAGGAAGTCACATTTACATTTGAGAACAAAATGCAATGACCAGCCTATTTTAGGACTGGATGTAGACCCTGTTGCTGCCCTGTAGGTAGATTTGTAACCATCAAAAACTGCCAAAACTTGACTAAACTTTTACATACCTTTTCTTACAGAGGTGTGTAAGGAATCAAGTAGATATGAAATGAGTTGATGTTATCATTAACCAATTGAACCTTTAACTGAATCTTTCATACGGCTCTGTTTTCTCACAGGAGCCAGGACCCAATGGCTTTTCTGACTCCAGACAGGAAGTCATTGACTCTCCCTGTGTCTCGTAACAGAGGGAGCATCCTACACACACGCTTACACCAGCTTGGCAGCCTTGAAACAGCACATACTTTCCATCACAGTAAGATGACACACTTACAATCACCATAACCTGACCTTGTAAAATCTCACAACCTCAACAGTTTAACACGATTTCCAGGGTTGGGTAATCGTCACATGGATAGTTTGTGTGGTTATTGTTAAATTGTGTCATTTTATCAGTTCCATTCACCATATAGATGCACTCTGTAGTTCTACAATTACAGACTGTAGTCCGTCTGTTTCTTTACATACTTTGTTAGTCCCACTTACTCTGTTCTCTAATGGTGAGGGTATGTATTTTCAGTTTTTGTGTCCCTGCGGTCTCTGTTTTATAGAGCAGTGTGTTGTGGTTCAAGAGTATATGCCTAACTGAAGCTTTTTTTCCCCCTCCTCATCCAGTGTATGGACATGGTGACACTGATGCGTGTCTGTTAGAGGCCAACATTTCTACTGAGGTGTGTCTGACTGTACTGGACACTCTCAGTGTCTTCATCACAGGCTTTAAGGTACACTATTCCTCACACTGTTAAAAGTGCGGTAAGTTAAAGGTTCAGATTCACTCAGGGCACAGTAGGTACAGATATAAAGTCAAGTCAAGTCAGATTTATTTGTATAGCGCTTTTTACAATGGAGCATTGTTTCAAAACAACTTTACAATTTTAGATTATCTCCTAATATCTACGTCCAATCCCAAATGGAGCAAGCCTAGGGTGACAGTGGCAAGTAAAAACTCCCTAAGTGTTATGAGGAAGAAACCTTGGGAGGACCAAGACTCAAAAAGGGACCCAACCTCCTCAGGTGGCGTAGATGAGGACTAACTTGTTTGTGCAGTCTAGTATAGTGCATGTGTAATTAGCACTCTGGGGTATGAGGTTAGGAGGGGGAGGCTGGGTCCAGTGTTAATTTCGTTGACGAATAATTTTCGTCACAGTTTTCGTAAGCGACCTTTTTTTTTTCTAACGAAAACGAGACATGACTAAACTAAAATGGATGAAAACCGATAAAAACTAGGTTGAAATGAATTGACGCTTTTGTGAACGAATAAAAATGAGACGAAAATGTGTGGCAGAGACGAGATCCAATCAGATCTTCAGCATCTAACTTTAGCATATGTGGAAAGGCGGGACGAGTTCCGAGCAATCCAATTAGTAATGTTATAAGACACACACATTTGCGGGAAGAACTAGCCTGGATCTCAGGAAACCAACTCGACAATGTGAACACCTGGGAGAAAGAGGAGAGTCGATATATTGTCACATTTCTTATTTCATGTTAAGGAAAAGAAGACTCTTTGTAATCCGTGTGGGGCGACTAACTCCATTAAAAATACAACAAATTTGAATCTGCAGGCATGACATTTTGAAACCGCGGTCAACTATCAGCACCCAATGCTCCTATTTTAGCAGTATTACGGTAGTGCGTTGCAACCGCACTCAAAGTTCTTGTTCAAGCCAATATTTCAGCGAATAAAGTAGGGATTAAAATATGTTTCCAGTTTGCGACGTGGATATATTTTACTTTGCCTAAAACGTGTTCATACTATCTTTAATTAGTATTCGGAAAACTAACTTCGTTTTAAACTGTAATTATGAATAAATGCATATAGAGCATGCACATATATCTGATCTTCTATGTTTAATAACGCTCATAATATATCATTTATTCTATTTTACAATATCTCATGAGTGTCCACATCGAGTTGGAAGCAGATTGGTGGAAATTATTTTGGAGTTTTGGTGACCACTTTACTGTATGCGGTTATTATCAATGCATTCATACAGACCTGAGTTTATATTTTAATTAAATCTTATAATATATCATTAATTCCAGCTTGATTCTGTTCTAGAATATCTTCTGAGTGTCCACACCAAGTTTGAAGCAGCTCTATGGTGGAAATTGAGTTATAACCACTTTAATGTTTACTATTATTATCAATGCATATGCATGTAGATGTTTCATTTCGTCTAGTTGCGTATAATGACTTAAATAATTCAAGGGAAATGTTAAAATTTTTATGTATTACATCATATTTTAGTCAGCTTAATCTACTGTAGATTTAGTCGACTATAATCGTATTAAAATTAGTCAACTAAATCTAGACTAACACTAAAAACAATTCAGATGACTAAATTATGACTAAAACTAAATTCCGTTTTAATCGAAAGACTGTGACTAAAAGAAAATCAAAATTTCTTTCTTTCTTTCTTTCATATTTAGAGCGTTGTCCTTGCCACCAAATCTGTGGACTGCTCGAGTTTAAAGTTCTGCCACGGTTTCTGTCATGGTGTATAAATTTGCTAAACCGTGTCCCTGTAGACGCAGTTATGTGCCGATTTGGGCCACAATCCGCTGATGAAGAAAGTCTTCCAGGTTCACCTGTGCTTCCTGCAGATCCCTCAGTCAGAGACAGCTCTGAAGCATGTTTTCACTTCGCTACGCACCTTCGTGTACAAGGTAATACAACGAAGTGTTTGTAGTTAGGGTCTGCCCGCTGTCTGTGATGGGTCAGTTGGCATCTCTAAAGTGTCACAGTTGTGTGTGTGTTTGCATGGAATATATCCTGTGATGGGCTGGGGTTAGTCTAGGGTTGGTTCCCACCCTGTGCTGCCGGCTTAACCCGCCAAGTTGCATGACCCTGAAATGAATTAAGTGGACAGCGTTTGAGTGTTTGTAGTAATAGAACTGTGAAATATAAGTTTTATTCTCTCACATTTCTCTTTCCTATAGTTCCCGAGTACATTTTTCGACGGACGAGCAGACTTGTGTGCCTGGCTGTGCTACGAAATCCTGAAATGCTGCAATTCCAAGCTCAGCTCGATCCGCAGCGAAGCCGCCCACCTGCTCTACTTCCTCATGAAGAGCAACTTCGATTACACGGGCAGGAAGTCCTTCGTCAGGACACACCTACAGGCAAGAGAACAGTGGAGAGAAGGAAAGGGAGAAGAGTGAATATGTCCATAGGAAATGAGGTTGACAGCCTAAAGTAATGCAATAAGCTGTGCTTTAATGTTTGCATAAGGCTGTAGATGTGACAGTAATCTGCACCAGAAACATGAACAAAGTAGAAAATTTGCTTTATAACTTTTATAAGCTGATTTGCTTTAGTCAGTGCAAATGGAAATTAGTGTAATCATACAGATACAGCGCCAGATCACAAAAGGGTCCATATGAGCCAAAATATTATGACCACTCAAAGATTGAGTACTGAATAATATTTAAATCCCCAAATCAGAAAAAAAGGTATGGCAAATACAAATAAAAAAATGCAGTGCATCTTCCATTGACTTTTATTTCATTGAAGACAGTATGAGCACAAGAAATTTTGTTTGATTTTATTTCGTAATAAACATCCGTTCCTGCATTTCAGGCCTGCAACACGTCGCAAAAAAGATAAGGCAATTTAGGGCTAGTAATGAGGAGAAAAAAAGGCTAAATAATGATGTGATTTCAAACAGGTAATGTCAACAGGTGATTATAATCATGATTTCACAAAAGCAGTATCCACGAAAGGCTTGGTCTTTGAGGAAAAAGGGTGCCAGCGGAAACTGGATCCAAAAGATCTCCAAAAGATGGGTGAGAAAATGATTGAAATGTTGCAAAACAGTGATCCTCAAAGAAAGATTGTAAGGGATTCACATATTTCACTCGCAACCTTTTTCGAATTTGACCTGTTCTGCATTGTGTTCTTGAAAAATGCATGGACGTCCCTGGAAAACATGTCGTCATGACGACAGCTTATGTTGCTCTAAAATCTTTGTTGCATTAATGCTTCCGTCACAGAAGTGTAAATGATTAAAGGTCAAATCACGTCATCTTTTTTCACTTCATTACCAGCCCTAAATTGCACCCATGACATGAAACAAAATAAAAATGAAATGAAATAAAAGTCAGTAAATAAATATAAGACACATAAGACAAATGTGTTTCTCTCTTGCATTTTTCTTACTGACTCAACCTTTTCTGATTTGGCATTTATTCACATGCTCGCTGTTCATATCAAGGTCAGGAATATATTAGATGGTTTATTAGATTTGGTTCTCATAGCCATGGTGTTGGATGTGGGAGAAATGGGCCGATATAAAGACCTGCACAACTTTAACAAGGCTTAGTCCTTATGGCCAGGTGAGTCAGTCCGAGCATCACCAAACCAGCCAGGTTGGTTGGGTGCTGTCAGTGAGCAGTGGGACGTACCTACTGAGAGAGTTGTGAGGATTACCAGATGCCCAAGACTCACTGAGTTGGTACAGTGCTAGGGCATGCTATGGTCTGAACTGACAGAAGAGTTACCACAATTGTAAGCGCTGGTTATGGAAGAAGTGTCACAACAGTATGTTTGTTGGAACTGATTTGGAGCAGTGGAAGAAGGTCTGGTTAGTCCTGGGTTCTAGGCAACTCACAGCTGGAAAACCCTGGGTGCAACATTCACAGGGATGGCAGTCTTATTCACACCAACCTAAACTTAATCATGGTGTCTTTTTTGTTGTTTTCTCTCAGGTGGTAATAGCTGTAAGTCAGCTGATAGCTGATGTGATTGGAATTGGAGGTACCAGATTCCAGCAGTCTTTGTCTATCATCAACAACTGTGCCAACAATGACAAGACCATGAAGGTGAACCAAACAAGAGGTCAACTTATTAACAATTTCTTATTTTCGTTCATTTTAGAAATAGTGGGACTGAAAACTATTTTTTATTTTATATCTGATAGTATGTAAAGAATAGTATTAATGTGCCACAGTCAGCAGGTACCTGACAGCCCTTGGTCAATCTGTATTTTACAATACTGAAGTGTACAATACATTTACATTTACATTTACCCTTATCCAGAGCGACTTACAATTGATACAGTCTTACAATCCAAGCAATTATGGGTCAGGGGTCTTGCTCAAGGACCCAGCAGTGGCATCTTGGCAGAGACGGGATTTGAACTCTGGACCTTCTGGTCTAGAGTCCAGTACCTTAACCGCTAGGCTACCAGAGTCCCATATACAGTAATCCTTATATTTGTATGTTTTATAAAACTTTAAACAGGAAAAGAAAAAGGAAAGTACAACAATACCGTTCAAGCCTGCAATTCTCTTTTCAGTCACCAGGTGTTGTAAGGGTTTGCTCGTACGAGTTTTCTGTCATTCAGAAAATAAAATGTACAATATATAAGACAGATCTTTATTTCCTATATTATAATTCTGTTAACGCGAATGTCATTAATCGGGTGGACGTTAAACAACACATACTTGTAGTAATAATAATTATAATAATAATAGCACATAATTCTACTTTGAATGCTTAACATTTTAACCCTGAAACGCCCTCTTGTGGATGTAGCACATAATGCTGATTTCATAATTCATGCTCTCCACTGTGTTCTCTGTTAATAGCCACTGATTTTTTTTATTTAAAATATATTTCAGATAGATAGCAAATTCGGATTCAATTTTTGACCCAAATTTCACAACCCTACTGTTCGCTCATGAATTTCTTTCCTTTCTGGTCGTCTTTCTCGTTGTTTGTCTCCCTCTCTCAGCACACTGCATTCCCTTCAGACGTGAAGGACCTGACCAAGCGAATCCGGACGGTTCTGATGGCCACGCAGCAGATGAAGGAGCACGAGAGAGACCCTGAGATGCTGGTGGACCTGCAGTACAGCCTGGCTAAGTCTTACACCAGCACGCCTGAACTGCGCAAGACCTGGCTGGATAGCATGGCCAGAATCCACGTAAAGAACGGGGACCTGTCAGAGGTCAGCATTGTGCCGCCACGCACCCCCTTTTCCTTTTCTTACAACCAAAGAAACCGTGGTTTATGCCGATGTTCATATTTCACATTTTATTTGAACTATGACTCCTCGAAAGGTTTCTTCCTCATAACACTTAGGGAGTTTTTCCTTGCCACTGTCGCCCTAGGCTTGCTCAATTTGGGATTGGACGTAGATATTAGGAGATAATCTAAACTTGTAAAGTTGCTTTGAGTCAATGCACCATTGTAAAAAGCGCTATATAAATAGATCTGACTTGACTTGACTTGATTAAGGATCTTGCTCAAGGACCCAACAGTGGCAGCTTGGCAGAGGTGGGATTTGAACCCTGGATCTTTTGGTCCACAGTCCAGTACCTTAACCATTGCATCACCACATTCCCTATTTATAATCCTTGTATATCCTTATGTTTTTAAGTAGATATATTCCAAACTAAGTTTTAATAGTTTAAATGCACAGGTGCAGCTGTTATATAGAGAATATATACACTGCTCAAAAAAATAAAGGGAACACCCAAATAACACATCCTAGATCTGAATGAATGAAATTCTCATTCAATACTTTGTTCTGTTCAAAGCTGAATGTGCTGACAACAAAATCACACAAAAATCATCAATGGAAATAAAATTTATTAACCAATGGAGGGTTAGATTTGGAGTCACACACAAAATTAAAGTGGAAAAACACACTACAGGCTGATCCAACTTTGATATAATGTCCTTAAAACAAGTCAAAATGAGACTCAGTATTGTGTGTGGCCTCCCTGTGCCTGTATGACCTCCCTGCAACGCCTGGGCATGCTCCTGATGAGGTGGCAGATGGTCTCCTGAGGGATCTTCTCCCAGACCTGGACTAAAGCATCCGCCAACTCCTGGACAGTCTGTGGTGCAACGTGACGTTGGTGGGTGGAGCGAGATGTCTCAGATGTGCTCAATCAGATGTGCTCAATCCGATTCAGGTCTGGGGAACGGGCGGGCCAGTCCATAGCTTCAATGCCTTCATCTTGCAGGAACTGCTGACACACTCCAGCCACATGAGGTTTAGCATTGTCCTGCATTAGGAGGAACCCAAGGCCAACCGCACCAGCATATGGTCTCACAAGGGTCTGAGGAGCTCACCTCGGTACCTAATGGCAGTCAGGCTACCTCTGGCGAGCACATGGAGGGCTGTGCGGCCCTCCAAAGAAATGCCACCCCACACCATTACTGACCCACTGCCAAACCGATTATGCTGAAGGATGTTGTAGGATGTTACCCTCCTACGGCCTCCTCCACGTCTCCTGGTGTACTGACCTGTCTCCTGGTAGCGCCTCCAGCCTCTGGACACCACGCTGATAGACACAGCAAACTCTCATAGTTGAAGTGTACCTATGATGAAAATTACAGACCTCTCTCATCTTTCTAAATAGGAGAACTTGCACAATCAGTGGCTGACTAAATACTTTTTTGCCCCACTGTATATGATAAAATAGTAAATATTATGGAAATTATAAAGCCCTTCAGTAAGACCCTTAACCTACAATATTGAATTGTACATTGTACAGCTGTATCAGGTGTTGCTCTGTAATTTAAATGTAATAGTTAAAAAAGATGACGTTGGACTCCGCCTCTGTGGAATCTGCATGTCATCCTCGCTGCTGAGTGGGTTAACTTCGGGTGCTCCAGTTCCCTCCCATATTCCAAAGACATGCTTTAGGTTAATCGATGACATAAAAGTTTTATATATTGTGTTTTGGTAGTTGCATAACTAAACTGGCAAAGATTTCAGCAGCTTAACTGATGGCTGTATGAGCTGACATATTTTTTGGATACGTTTCATTTTATATTGACAGATGTGTTGTTTTCTCTGCAGGCAGCAATGTGCTATGTGCACGTGGCAGCACTGGTTGCAGAATACCTGAAAAGGAAAGGTGAGTCTGGGATGAGGGGGTTAGAGGGTAGCGTCGGTTCACTAAATGGCTTGAGGTTCATACTCTCGGTTTCTAGTGGCGTTGATTGCCACATTAGCAACACCTGCAGGCTCAGGTATATAAGAGCATCCCCGAGCCTAGTCAGGTGTCGCACCATTCGCCATTTTTGGCGCTCGCCCTGCATGCGTATTGTTGCGTCCGCCTTTTCCTCGTACCGGTATCTAAGGGAAGCGGTAGAGACCTCTTCCACTTTAGGGGAGAGTGTATTGTATGGGTCAGGAGATCCAGAGGTAAGTTATGGCGTAGATGCTAGGCTAGGCACAGATTCCCGTGGCAGTCGGTTCCCTTATCGTGCCACGCCTCGCTGGGCTCCGCTCGGGATTGCTCTGGTCTGCGAGCTGCGTGCTGTTCGGCATTTCCTTTTTTGTTCCTTTTGTTTTTTCCTACATCTCGCTCGCCACAGCACATGAACGCACTTGCAGTGGCTTTTCATTTTCCTCTTTTGCGCCCGAAATTACCTTTTGTATTTGAGGCCGCCATTCGTGGCACCTGTGTCTGCCGTCAGGCTTATTAGTTATTTTGTGAGGGTGTGCTTACAGCAGCGGTCTAATGGCTTGCTGGTAACGTGTTCACCCCCGACCGCCTACACGCAGGTTTCAGACCCCAGCTGTGAGTTTGTTTAGGCTCAGCTTATTTTTTCCTTTGGTGTGTGTGTGTGCGTATATCCCCACATACACTTCCCTTTTTTCATTAATTCATTTATTTATTTATTATTTATTTTCTTCGGGAGCTCCCTGCGCTTGGGTCCTAAAACCTTCCATTTAAACATGGTTCGCTTTCACCCAGGCGAACCATAACACAATAATTCGGTGTGGCAGTTTTGGCTTGTTAAACATTTTGCAATAGGTAAGAAAGACATTTTAAAGTACTTTAAAACATTTTTAGAATATAGTCAAGTTAATACTTATGTTGCAAATAGGTAGCATTGCATCAAAGCAGCTTTACAATTACCTAGGGACAAACCCTTGAGCAGGCCTAGGGTGACAGTGGAAGGAAAAAACTCCTTGAACATTATTAGGAAGAAAGCTTGGCAAGACCAAGACTCAAAAAGGGACTGAACCTTGTTGGGCAGCCTAGATGTTATATGTATGAATTAAAATGTACTTAATTAAGTTACCCAAATCTGTAGTAATTATTTAAATAAAAAGAAACGGAATAAAAATAAAAACATCTAAAACATATCTAAAGAAAATCTAACGATTAAAATAAAATATAATAATATATAGACTATGATAAATTGAACAGTATAGAATATTTTGAATAGTATAATAAATAGAGAATATAAAACTATGAAATATAAGACAATAGTACATATAAATAAAATACTGAATAAAATAACGTGGAGAATGTGAGTACCGGCATTATTTCGTAGTCAATGTGCGTCAGGTGTGTTTTGGGTCATTATATTGTTAATGAAAAACACTACTAAATTGGAGAAAATTGTGAAATAGAAACATTTTCACTAGTGGTCTCAGACTTTTGGCCCTCGTTATATACGCAAATAAGAATTAAGCTAATGTATCAGGTTAAAGATTTAAGTACTCGATTATAAAGACAGAATGGCTCAAGCAGATTTATGATGGTCATTGACTTTATGACTGTCATTATAATAGCCATTTACAGAACTGCATATGTATATTGGTTGTTCTGAGAGCAGTAGGCCACAGGTTCAGATCTGTTTCTTTGTTCCCTTCTGTCTCTCTTATACAGACACACATGTATGAATACACTCAAAAACATAAGTACAAGGGTCATTTCCAGCCATCAATGTGGAATTGTGAATAGTGAATAGAATTGATAAGACTGTCCATTTAAATGGAGCTGATAGCAGAAGTAACTCCCACAATATCTCTCTCTCTCTCTCCCCCTCTCCCTCTCTCTCGCACAGTGATGTGATGCTATTCTAATTACAACACTGAATCCTCTATACTCAACATGCTAAAAAAAAAACAAATACAGAGGTATCTCAATTCTCGTAATTAATTCATTCCAGAAGGCTTGTCGAGAACCGAAAACGAGTACCTAGCAAATTCCCATAACATAAATTGAATGAATCCATTCCAGACCCCAGAAAATCCACAATGTGTAAGGCATTATATCCATTAATTGAGTTGTATTGTACACCCTGATTAACTAAGGGGATATGTTCTGACAAATCCATCATAAGTTAAATGAATCATGAATCGATGAGTTTAATAAAGTCTATACTGTATCATAGCAGAGCCTAACTTATTGTTTAAAACACTTACATTAACCTACAGTTGGCCAAAATCATTAACACAAAGCTTCTTTCATAATAGTGTTGAAAAATCTCATGTAATTTAGTGAGTAATGGATTGAAAATGAAAAGAAACAGCAAAACGCTAACGCTAACTGCAGCCTGAAAGCAAAGAGGATTCAGGTCCTGTTTTCCTTTTGGTTGGCTGTCATTATTAACCTTTTTAGGACACGTAGGGATTTATTTGCTTTAAGAATACACTACTGTAGATGTAAAAGTAAAGAAAAAGACGAGAATCACAGCGCAGAGATCTACACTGAGCGAGGGATATACTGAATCTGAATCACTGTGTACTGAATCATGAATCGTGAATCATGAATTGTGAATCATGCGTGGGCGTGTGCTGTCATGTGAGACGTATTTTTAATAGGTCTGATAAGTAAGACCATAAAGTAATGGAACCTGTTGTACTTTATTTATCAGACACCAGACTTAAGTCTAATAAAGTCACAGGTAGTGTATAATTAAACTGTAACTGATTGGACTCCAAATATTGTTCAGTTCAATGAAATGTCAGTTTGTGCTTTGATGATATGAAGCGTTTGCTCACCCTTGGTCACAGTACACAGTGGGGTTTAATTATTTGAAGAAAAAAAGTGAGTTGATAAATTTCAGAATGTATTATAATGGCATGGACTCTACAAGTGTGTTCAAAATCTGATGATCCACGTTATCCCAGCATAAACATCTTGGTTTGTCAATGAATGCTGGATTTCCTCTGTTCTCAAGTGCTATAAATGTGCAACAGAGTTTCGATCAGGTGACTGAAGAGGAAAGCCCATGATACTCAGCACTCTTGAATGTTTTTGGCTAGAATTGTTTACTATTTAAGTATCTTCACTATAGAGATTGTGATGAAGTCAGTTTGGGCTTGAAGGAGATGTACAGTACTGTTCAAAACCACTTTTCGAAAGAGGAACACAGTGAAAAAGATGAGATATGCTAAAGATTGGAATGAAGATTAGTAGAAAAGCGTGATGAATACAAGTTCAAAATTTTCGGGCCAAATGGTCGACAGTATGATTTCTGTGGGCTAAGACTTTTGCACAGTACTGTATATTTAGATTTTAGCTCCATCACTTCTGTATCTCTCTGATTTGCACTTTGTCACTGCGCTATGTTAAAGTTTTTGGTCTAAAGCTCTTGAAACCTTTGAACATGACCATAATTTGTTCTAGTGTATTTTCATTACCCATATGAAACTTAATATTACTTAATATTACTTTATGTAACTTACTAGTATATCTTGTTTTTGCAGCTGTGTCTTACCATCATTGATATATACAAAGTATACTTTATTTGACAATTATTAAATAACCAAGAGATTTTATCAACTCATTCTAATAATTTGGGGCATTTACATCATAGTAAAGCTTCCTACCTGGGGTTCTTTTTGTGACATTTTGGATCTGTCTCCAGAAATAAAGCCTCGGAGAAATATAAAATCTCTCATGCAATTTGTCATTTCTGCCTGCCGGTCAATCTTTGACGTCATACTTTAAACGTTTTTCCCACAGCACCTGTTGCATAATCCTTACTCAGAGCATGCTTTTATTATCACCTCTTTAAACACTGCTCCTGCTGTGTGTCCGTCTCAGGAATGTTCCAGCAGGGCTGCTCTGCGTTTCGTGTCATCACCCCTAATATCGATGAAGAGGCGGCCATGATGGAGGACGTGGGCATGCAGGATGTGCACTTTAACGAGGTTGGCCTGCCCAATATTCCCTTGAAGTAGACCCGTTGTTGTTATTGTCCATTAGAAAGACTTAAAGGAAAGGCACAGAGGATCCTTATCTTATTGCAGTATAATCTGGGCAATGTTCTGTCGAGAAACCTTCATGTGAGTGTTACTTTGACACATCTCACCTATTTAAACATTATTGCAGACCAAGTACACCCCTTCATATCAACAGTTTTCCTCTTTCAGCAGGATAATGCACAAATTGTTCTGGAATAGTTCAAGGAACGTGTTATAGAATTCAAGGTGTTGATTGAGCGCGTTAATTAGAATGAGCATCTGTTGGATGTGCTGGACAAGACTCCAGCTCTCAACATACAGGAACTAACATATTGGTGCCAGATACCACAGGAGACCTTCAGAGGTCTTGGAACATATGCCTTAAAAGACAGAGCCTTGGTTGGACAAGGAGGACCTACAGTACTGTGCAAACGTTTTAGACCATCAATAGATTCTCGGTGTCAATTCGTTCCAGGAGGCTTGTCGAGAACCCACTACGATGAGTACAGAGCAAATTTTTCTCATAAGGAATAATGTAAATCGGTTTAATCCGTTCCAGACGCCCAGAAAATCTACACTATACAAGGCATTCTATGCATTAATGGAGTTACGATGGGGATATGTTCCGAATAATCCACACTAAGTTAAATATATCATAAACTGAGGAGTTTAATGAATGTTTGGTAGAGCGTTCCATATTCTACCATAGTGGAGACATGGAAAGGATACTGTGATAAGTAAGTTAATGTTTAAAACACTGAAATTAACATAAGGTTATCCAGAATCATAGGTTATTGTTTAATAAAGTGCTGAAAAATATCATGTAATTTAGTGAGTAATGGATTGAAAGTGAAAAGTAACCGCAACACACTTACATTTACAGCATTTAGCAGACGCCCTTATCCAGAGCGACTTATAATTGATACAGTCTTACAATCCAAGCAATTGTGGGTTAAGGGCCCTCAATAGAGAGGTGTATGACTGTGGTAGCCTAGCGGCTAAGGTACTGGACCTTACCCGCTAGGCTACCACAGTCATACACCTCTCTATTGATGAACTATTGATGAGCCTGCATTATGGAGCATTCAGTTCATGTTTTGCTTTTGGTTGTCTCTCATAAACTAACCTTTTTAGGACCCATGGAACCTGAATCAGTGAACCTGAATCACTGTCTACTGAATACTGAATTTGTGAGTCATGAATTGTGAATCGAGTTTTGGCTAAAACAAGTCGCACGGCTCAACTCATGCAAGTTTAAGCAAGTGCACTGAGTACCGAGCAAACGACGAGAACCGAGACAAATTCAAAGTCAAAATGGGCCGAGAACCGAATTCGATGAGTTTTGAGGTGGTCGAGAACGAGATACCACTGTATCGTTGTTTTATCAATGGAATAATGAACATACTAAATAAGTATTTCTCAGTCTCTTTATTAGAATACAACCAGGAAATACAGGAAATTTGTAGGCAGTATTAATAACTGAACAAAAATGACTAAAAACAGCTTCTATAGGCTACAGTGGAAAGTATTTAGTGTGACCTCACCTTACATTCAAGCAATAGCATCATCTGGCAGCTTCATTGGGATGCCACGTTGACCCTTGTACAGTCTGAAGAAGTTTGATCAGGAATGGTCTTTTTGGAAGGGTGGCAGCCAAGAAACCACTATTTTGGAAGGGGAGCAGGGTGAAAAGCTCACAAAGATTGGAATTGGAATGAAACAACAGATCTAATGGTGGTCTAAGACTTTTGCACAGTACTGTACATAACATTAGGATGGAGGTTTGGATTATGGATTATCGGCATATGAAATCTGCAAATCATGCACCTACCAATTGTGGATCTATTTTTGAACACTCGCTGATAGTGAGGAAGGATGTTCTTCGTTATGAGAGATTTTATAGTCCACCCTGCTTGTCACATGTTTTATAGCTTGAATATGTCAGATGCTCTCAGATTACAGCCCCATGCAGACCTCAAATGACTGAGGTTGCCTAATAGCAGAGGGGATCAGATTACACCAGACTTTACAACCACACTTTAATGGCAGCATTCTATATTGAAGTCAAGTCTGCTGTCACAAGGCTTTCATGGTTAACTGAAGCAGGTCTGGAAAATGGCTCTTAATTACAATGTTTATTTATAGAACTAGGGGACTTAGTTCCATACATTTGGCATCTTCTTTGTAACATGGTACACTGCCTACACAGTTATCTAAAAAGTGCAGCAAACAACAAAGTTATTTGATTTTTCGTCATGTTCTAATAAAAAACATACAGCCAGTTATTGGAATATTATTTTCACTCTATAATAGTTTATCTGCATACACGGTTTCCCAGTCAGACCACCTCATAGTTTTGGACAATGTTGATGAGTAAATTATACAATAAATACATGTTGTCACCTGGGTCCACTCCTGGTCAGATGCATGCAACGTAATCAGCACCCATCACTAGGGGATATCTGGGTTCTTGAAGGGAAGGGTAATACCTGGTGAGGGGATCACAGACATGTGAACAGCAAAGAGCCAAGACAGAACCCAGAGTCAAAGAATGTTTCAATGAAACCGACAAAGTGAGGACACACCCTCTGGTCGCCCCGAGGACGACCATGCTGGAAGAAAATTGTAGGCCTGCAGCAGGCTGGGAAGAGTGAATCTACAATAGGCAAGCAGGTTGGTGTGAATAAATCAACTGTGGGAGCAATTGTAAGACATACAACACCATTGATAATCTCCCTCGATCTGGGGCCCCACACAAGATCTTATCCTGTGGGGTCAAAATAATCATGAGAGCGGTGAGCAAGAATCCCAGAACTACACTGAGGGACCTGATGAATGACCTGCAGAGAGCTGGGACCAACGTAACAAGGGCTACCATCAGGAACACACTATGCCGAGAGAGACTGCAGTGCCAGGTGTGTCCAACTGCTTAAGCCAGTACATGTCCAGGCCCGTCTGAAGTTTGCCAGAGAGCATATGGATGATCCAGAAGAGGATTGGGAGAATATCATGCGGTCAGATGAAACTAAAATAGAACTTTTTGGTAAAAACGCTACTCGCCGTGTTTGCAGGAAGAAGCATGGGGGTGAAAACCTCATGAAGATGGAATGTAGCTGGGTCTTCCAGCATGCAACCCCATAGAAAATTTGTGGAGAGATGTGAAAGTCCATGTTGCCCAGCGACAGCCCCAAAACATCACTGCTCTAGAGGAGATCTGCATGGAGGAATGGGCCAGAATACCAGCTACAGTGTGTGCAAACCTGGTGAAGACTTACAGGAAACGTTTGACCTCTGTCATTGCCAACAAAGGTTATGTTACAAAGTATTGAGTTGAACCAAATTTATTGACCAAATACTTATTTTCCACCATGATTTACAATTAAATTCTTTAAAAATCCTACAATGTGATTTCCTGGATTTTTTTCTAATTTTGTCTCTCATAGTGTACCTATAATGAAAAGTACAGACCTCTCTCATCTTGCTAAGTAGGGGAACTTGCACAATCAGTGACTGACTAAATACTTTTTTGACCCACTGTAAACCAGGAAATGAACTTCAAAACACACCTCAGACCTCACCTTGCAGGAGACGGGATAGGAGTGTCTCAGCAGTAGGTCTAAGAGCGTTGCTTTTTGACATTTTCTTGACAATTCTACTCATTAGCCAGTCATCACTGATGGCAATGGTGTCTGTTTTTATTTGCCATGATTTTTCAAATAAAGAAAAAAAGTCTATCATGCCATAAACAACATATCATTCAATCTGGCATATTCATAGATCTGTGAATGTGTGCAATTGTTTCTTACTGTTTTGCTGCCTGCTTTTTCTCGCGATAAATATCCATGACATGTTAATATTTTGATTGGGGATGACATTAAACAAATTGTAAGCTGCATATAACTATTTGAAGCTATAAATGGCAATTCATATACAGTCTATATACAGTTCTTGTCACTTAACGTCCATGATACGTTCTGTGGAACTGCATGTTATGTGATCTTGTTCGAACCCCATGTACTTGTATACTACTTATTATATAGCAAAGCTGTATGGGATACTGTAGTCTACTAGTATTGACTACCTAGTCAAGATCCAGCAGTGTTTCCTATACACGTATTTATTTAATATCGATTCCGAGTTTCGATTTTTTTTCGAGTCTCTCTCTCTGTCATTTAAGGAATTAGAAACTGTCTTTATGCGATAGTGCAACATATTTCCTGCTGTATTTATAACACAAGCATGTATTTCAGAATAGAGCAGGGAACTGACTGAGAAGTGTGCAGAAGCTGTGAGAAACAAGTGCATTGAACCCTAGTGGTTGTGCATCAGCTTTTCACCACAAATAGAAACTAATTCTCAGATAGAAACAGACTGTCTTGTGATTTGCAGATCCAGTGCATGTAATCCACCTGAGTGATAGTTTGAGTTCCCTGAGTCATTGCAGGGGTGGCTCACCAGTGTGCCTGACCAGGTGTTCCCCTGTGTGAGACATCATGTAGTTATTAGACTATTAAAAAATGCACATAATGTCACTGGCTGATTTTGTGTATATTTAGGAAGTATTGATGGAGTTATTAGAGGAGTGCGCTGATGGTTTGTGGAAGGCTGAACGGTATGAGCTCATCTCAGATATCTACAAACGTATCATTCCCATCTATGAACACCGCAGAGACTTTGAGGTACACACACACTCAGTTTGCTCCCACACATTTATACATACACACAGTCTTGTGACACTTAAATTCTACGACAAATGTAATTTGGTAACTAACACATCATATCAGTGTAGCATTATCATCTGATCCTTTAATAACCACCCACTCACCTTCAATACAAGCTTAATCCAATTCATGTGTTTCTCCTGTTCATATGTAGAAACTGGCACACTTGTATGAAACATTACATCGAGCATACACCAAAGTTATGGAAGTCATGCATTCTGGGAAACGGATGCTGGGAACATTCTTCAGAGTCGCATTTTTTGGTCAGGTATGTTCATTCTAAAGCGTCCGATTGAACTGTCATTGCATCATTTACAAATAGTTCCATACTTTCAGCAGCTTTCAATACAGTGAATAAGCTAACACTACAGGGTGGGCCATTTATGTGGATACACCTAAATAAAATGGGAATGGTTGGTGATATCAACTTCCTGTTTGTGGCACATTAGTATATGGTTAGGGGAAAACTTTTCAAGATGGGTGTTGACCATGGTGGCCATTTTGAAGTCGGCCATTTTGAAGTCGGCCATTTTGGATCCAACTTTATTATTTCCAATGGGAGGAGGGTCATGTAACACATCAAACTTATTGAGAATTTCACAAGAAAAACAATGGTGTGCTTGGTTTTAACAGAACTTTATTCTTTCATGAGTTATTTACAAGTTTATGACCACTTATAAAATGTATTCAAAGCGCTGCCCATTGTGTTGGATTGTCAATGCAACCCTCTTCTCCCACTCTTGACACACTGATAGCAACACCGCAGAAAAAATGCTCTCCCGATCTGACCCCCTTAGACTTTTATCTTTGGGGTCATTTGTCATTTGTGAAGATACGAGATGTGCAGCATCTGAAACAACGGATACTGGAAGCCCGTGCTAGCATTTCTTCTGCGGTGTTACAGTTACATTTACATTTACAGCATTTAGCAGACGCCCTTATCTAGAGGGATATCCATAGGGATACAGTCTTACAGTCCAATTGTGGGTTAAGGGCCTTGCTCAAGGACCCAACAGTGGCAGCTTGGCACAGGTGGGATTAGAACCTTGGATCTTGTGGTTCATAGTCCAGTACCTTACCCACTGGGCTACCACAGTCCCCAGGTGTTGCTGTCAGTGTGTCAAGAGTGAGAGAAAAGGGTTGCATTGACAATCCAACACAATGGGCAGCACTTTGAACACATTTTATAAGTGGTTATAAACTTGTAAATAACTCATGAAAGAATAAAGTTCCGTTAAAACCAAGCACACCATTGTTTTTCTTGTGAATCAGTTTGATGTGTTACATGACCCTCTTCCCATTGGGAATAATAAAGTTGGATCCAAAATGGCAGACTTCAAAATGGCTGCCATGGTCAACACCCATCTTGAAAAGTTTTCCCCCTCTCATAAACTAATGTGCCACAAATAGGAAGTTGATATCACCAACCATTCCCATTTTATTTAGGTGTATCCATATAAATGGCCCACCCTGTATATTGCTGGTGACTCAGAATTCATGAGTGCCCCTTTAAAGCCTGTAAAATTGGCTTGATCAGTTTGAAAAGAGGTGGTGACTGACTTGTGTATCTTGGAAGAATGACATGCTATCCGTAGTGTTTTTAATATTATGTATGGTCATTGATGTAAAAGTAATGCAATCGTGTACTGCTGCTCTAGGGAATAGTCATGTGTCTAACATTCATTGCTAAAAGCATTCGAGTTTTTTTTTCTGCTGTGTGGGTTTGGGTTAATCAGCTGTTCTCTGCTTTTCCTTCCTCCCTAAGGCTGCGGTAAGTCTGCTGCAAAGTGTGTGTTTGTATCTGTGTGGATTTGACCTCTGTCTTAGTCACTAACTCACTTGCAATGTAGATTTCTTTAATGAGCCATACCAGTAGCTAAACTCCACTCGCTGTTCATTATGATGCCTTATGTTAAAGAGAAGAGGAGGGAAACACAGGGCTTCTCTTTGTGCTCATATTTCATTAACCCTTCATAACACACCTGGTGCTCTCACACATCTTGTGGTCTCAGCACTCTCTTAAATGGAAGCTGCAGTCAGTAATACGTGCCAACACTTTACTGAGTGTGCTCGGAGCATTAGGCTAGCCACAGCAGTAATGTGTTTATGATCCATGAAACCACTTTGTTGCCATGGCTTGACTTGGGAGAAGGTATATATTGGATAAGTGCTTTTTTCGGTCCCCGCTGATGTGATGCTTCTGAAAGCTTGTCATAATACAATAAATGTTGCTTGACAACTTTGGATGTAGACACTAAAAAGAGGAAGCTTCAAGAGCCAAAGCATAGAGCAAGCCATAAATGATTTTTTCCCAGTAATATAACAAAATATATACTGTTGAGAAATGCTATTTACACTGGGCTGTAGCTTGCTATGGAAGTGCATTTTAACTATATGTCCAGACCCTCCTAATGCATTACATCATGACAAATAAACCATGACGTTCATGCCCACCATACATTATTCATGGTGAACACATATGCTTCTGCAAAAGCTTGGGCAGCTTTTAAGAACAAGATGTTTACACAGCATCCGCAGGCAGCGAACTGAAATGCAATAAAACCCAGCTTTAAAGGTTTCTAATAATCCATTATTTGGTTCTAGATCATGGTCATGTTTTTGTTAATGTGTGTTTTTTTGGTATTCTCAATGCACAACCAATACACAGAAAGACTGAACTAATCTGCTTGTGTTAAGGGTTTCTTTGAAGATGAGGATGGGAAGGAGTACATCTATAAGGAGCCCAAGTTCACACCTCTGTCAGAGATCTCACACCGGCTGCTCAAACTCTACTCTGACAAGTTTGGCCAGGAGAACGTCAAAATGATCCAGGACTCTGGAAGGGTGAGGAAGACCTGAAATTACAGTCACATCTACACACAACAACAACAAACTTAAGTTGTTTTGCAAATATGAATGGGAAAAATACAACAACAGCTCTTAAAATGAATAAAGCATGATATTAGAATAGAATAACAGGGATGGAAATGTGATTAATGCCGCCGCTGAATGCTTTAACTGCAGAAAATCAGATTTTGTCAGTAATCTGATGAGTAGGTTTACATGCAATTGAGTAATCAGATAATGGGAAACCTCTGGGTTTACATGAATCGGGCAATAATCTGATTCCTTCTTTGTAACCAGCCAGTAATTTTTTCAAGTATGTACTGCATTTCAGAGTCTCCCCAGTGTTTGATAGCTGTTTCGTTGCCTTTATTTACGTCGCACATTTAATTTCTGGGTTGCCAGATCTCACAAGGAAAAATAACCAGGCAGTCAATGGAAAAGAGACCGAATAAAGCCAAGTCCTTAGCATAAGCGGACCTGGCAACTGTGTTGGTTAGGCTTTTGTGCATGCACAGACTGAGAAAACCGACTGAAATTGTAGGAAGGGTATATATGCTATGAGAAATCCGATTACTGAAATAAAATCCAGTATGATGTATACATGACCACTTGAATAATCAGATAACTTCAGAAATCCAATTATGATCAGATTATTAAGTGCATGTAAATGCAATCACTGATATTTTATAGTCATAGTTTAATTAAAGTCATCAGTCTATTTAGATATGTCTCTACCAGTTCAAATAGATTCGGGCAGTATTTGCCCATTCTTTCTTTGCAGATTTGTTCATGTACAGTCTGATATCCTCAAGTTCGTTCACGGATTTACTTTTGTATTTAGACCAGCGCTCTTGGCCACTCAAGGAAATTGACCTTCCTATATTCCTATCCTAAGAAGCTGCATAATTTCTGGGGGCAATTTGGGGCTAGTAATGAGGTTAAAAAAGGAATAATGATGTGATTTCAAACAGGTGATGCCAACAGGTGATCCTAGTCATTATTTTGTACAAAAACAGGATGGTTGCATGTCCTCCTCATGTCTGTGTGGGTTTACCTGGGGTGTTCCTATTGCCTCCCACAACCCCAAGACATGCGTTAATTGGTCGCTTTAAATTTAAATATGTGAATGTAGCTAACTAGTATAGATGTAACCTTGTTCATGTCGTGAATAGCCATTGATGCCTATTGATGCCCTAAAAAGGTTACTTATAGCAGCCAACCAAGCAGGCTGCAGTTAGCTTAGCAACTGAGCTAGCGCCCTGAGTTCACCAATAGAGTAAGTGTTTTGCTTTTACTTTTCACTTTCAATCCATTACTCACTGAATTACATGAGATTTTCAACACTTTATTATTATAAGATAAGCTTTGTGTTTATGACTGTAGCTCACTGTAGGTTAATGTAAGTGTTTTCAACAATAAGGTTGGCTCTGTTATGATACAGTATTCATGATACAGGTTCATACATTTAACTTATGATGGTTTAGTCTGAATGTAACCCCATTGTAAATCAGGGAGCACCTGTGCAATACAACTAAATTAATGCATATAATGCCTTATACAGCCTCTATTTTCTGGGGGTCTGGAACAGATTAACTCAATTTACATTATTCCTTATGGGAAAATGTTTTAGTTCTTAACATCCAATGTAATGGAATTTAACCTTAATGCCTGTTTGTAAGTCTGGCTGTTTTCCATCTTGTTAGATACCTCAACTTATAATCCCCCTCCTTTGTTCTTTCCTGTGTTCAGGTGAACCCTAAAGACCTGGAGGCTAAATTTGCCTACATCCAGGTGACTCACGTGACTCCCTACCTGGAAGAGAAGGAGCTGGAGGAGAGACGCACCGACTTCGAGAGGAACCACAACATCCGGCGCTTTGTCTTCGAGACGCCATTCACGGAGTCTGGCAAGAGACATGGCGGGGTGGACGAGCAGTGCAAGCGCCGGACTGTGCTCACCAGTGAGTGAGATTTCTGACTGATTTCAGAACTGTAACATTTAGGCCTGTTAAATTTCTTTATAGATCTTAAAGGTTTTCATACACAATTTACCCCAGTTATAGCCACTGTAAGCAGATTTAATGTGAGAGTATTGATGTTAGAGCAAAGTTAAACCAGGCAGAGTCACAGTACAGTGGTTCTTGTCCTTCGTTCCAGAACACTTGTCGAGAACCGAAACTGACCAGTACAGATCAAATTTTTCCCATAAGGAATAATGTCAATTGGATTATTCCATTCCAGATCCCCATAAAATCCACACTCTATAAGGTGTTATATGCATTAATGGAGTTGTATTGTACAGGTGCACCATGATTTATGATGAGGATATGTTCTGACAAATCCGTCATAAGTTAAATGTATCATGAACCGATGAGTTTAACGATGAGTTTAATTTGGTAAAGCGGTCTACATTAGATCATAACAGAGATATGGAAAGGATACTATGGTAAGTAATAAGTACAGTTGGCCAAAATTATTATTACAAAGCTTATTTTATGATAAAGTGTTGAAAAGCTGATGAAATGTAGTGAGTAATGGACTGAAAGTGAAAAGTAAAAGCACACTTACTACAGTGGTGCTTGGAAGTTTGTGAACCCTTTAGAATTTTCTATATTTCTGCCTAAATATGACCTAAAACAACATCAGATTTTCACAGAAGTCCTAAAATAGATAAAGAGAACCCAGTTACACAAGTGAGACAAAAATATTATACTTGGGCCGTTTCTCAATATGTGTACTTCTCTGTACTTGTGTTCTCGTGTACTTGTGAAACGTCATCAGTGGCAGCCCAAGTACTGTTCCATTTCCAAGTTCGCATCTAACCAAGTACGCTCCAAATCCCCGGATGTGTTCTCGATCCGCCCATATTACCGAGGATGCATCGATGCAGACTTGTGCGTACTTGAACAGCGAAATGTCCCACAATGCATTGCAAGCTCGGTTAATTGCCGGATGAGAGAACGACCCTACTGGTGGATGTATAATTTCTAAAGTAATTACTGTTATGTGTCACACAATGAAGTTATAAGAGTTTTTTAGGCGAGAGAATTGTAGTTGGCGTTATAAAATTCAATGTATGCGGTCCGTTTATTCAAGATAAAGCTAATACAAAGATGTTCAAACGATTTTCGGAGATGTGACGGGAAGCTATTAATTAACGTATTTATTAATGCATATATGTGTTAGTTGTTCAGCCGTATAAAATATTGAACTGTTTGATATAAATTGAAGTTCATAATTAAATTCCCTTCTAAAATCAAGACTGTTTAGGATGGCTTATGTTGGGAGTTTCTTTTATGCTTAAATGCGATCGGTCTGTTGTTACACGTAGATTAAACTGTTTAATGAAAGTAAAAGAAAAACTGGAAGCACTCTTCCACACTGACAAGGGCTTTATACAACATGTTTATCTATGTGTTTTTAAAAAAAGTAAACCGTGTTGTCTCCATAGCCAAGTACGTGCTTGCTTGTTACAATGTAGAATAACCGAACTGCGTTCTCCCGTCCTATGGGTCTGTACTCGCAAGTCGAACTTCCTAGTTACAGACTGGAAGTACGCGCGCCGAAGTTAGCCGTACTTTGGTATTGAGAAACGGCCTTGGTATTTATTTATTGAGGAACATGATCCGATATTACATATTAGTTGAGTGGAAAAGTATGGAAAAATCGAGGATTCAGCAGTTAATTTGAAGATGAAATTAGAGTAAGTGTTTCATCAGTGGGAGGATGACAATCAGGTGTGTGGGCCACCTGTTTTATATTAAAACGAAACACGATATATCAAAGTCTGCTCTTCACAACACACGTTTGTGGGAAAGTGTAATCATGGAACGAAACAAATGAGGATTTCTGAGGACTTCAGGAAAGAAAAAGAGTTGTTGATGCCTCATCAGGCTGGAAAAAAGGTTACAAAAACCCTCTCTAAAGAGTTGTTGGACTCCACAAATCCACAGTCAGATGATGTAACAAAGGAGGAAAATTAAAACCTTGTTACCCTCCCCCAGGAGTGGTCGACCAACAAAAGATCCACTCCAAGCCAAGGCGTGTAATAGTTTCGCGACGAGGTCACAAAGGACCCAGGGTAACTCTAAGCAACTGAAGGCCTCTTTCCACATTGGCTAATGTTAAGTTCATGAGGTCCACCATCAGAAAAACACGACACAACAATGGTGTGCATGCAGGGTGGTTGCAAGGAGAAAGTACTGCTCTCCAAAAAGAACATTGCTGCCTAGTTGCAGTTTGTTAAAAGATCACAGGGACAAGCCAGGAGGCTAGGGTATTGGAAGAATTGTTTTGGGGAGGGTGAGACCCAAAATGGGAACGTTTTGCGTTTAAAAGAAAAAGTGCTATGTTGGAGAAAGGAAAAACTGCATCCAGCATAAGACACCCTTATCCCATCTGTGAAACAGATGGTGGTATATTCATGTTTGGACATTGTTTTGCTGCATCGGGCCAGACCAGATCGCCATCATTGAGGGAAAACAATGAATTCTGAATGATATCAGAGAATTCCAAAGGAAGGAAAATGTCCGGACATCTGTCCAGAACTGAATCTCAAAGAGAAGGTGGGCCATGCGCAAGAAAACGAACACTTAAGCACACAAGTCGTTCTACCCAAAAGAATGGTAAGAGAATAAGTTAAGGTTTTTTTGAAAGGCCAAGTTCAAAGTCCTGACCTAATCCAATCGACATGTGTGGAGGAACTGATGAAATGAGAGCTAACTAATGTGAGGAACCCACCAACCATCCCAGAGCTGAAGCTTCGTGTAAGGGAATGGGCTCTATGGGACTTAAAAATTCCTCCAAGCCGGTGTGCAGGACTGATCATAGTTACAGGAAACATTTAGTGCAGAAGTGGGGGGTCATAGCAAGAGATACTAAAGCAAAGGTTCACATACTTTTGCCACTCACTAATATGTAATACTGGATCATTTTCGTCAATAAAAAATGACCAAGTATAATATTTTTGTCTCATTTGTTTAACTGGGTTCTCTTTATCTGCTTTTAGGACTTGTGTGAAAATTTGAGGATGTTTTCGGTCATATTTATTCAGAAATATAGAAAATTCTAAAGGGTTCAAAAACTTTCAAGCACCACTGTATATAGGTGAAGTTATGGCGCTAGCAGGGCTGCTAATGCTAACTGCAGCCTGTGTTCAGGAGCATTAAGTTCCTCTTTCCCTTTCAGTTGGCAGTTAATACCACCCTTTTTACGACCCATGGAGACTTATTTGCACTAAGAATACAGTACTGTAAATGTAAAAATAAAAAACTGCTACTGTGAATCTCAGTCACTGAATCAGTGTTCTGAATCATGAATCTTGAATTGTGAATCAGGTTCTGGGTGAAACAAGTTGCGTGGCTCCACCCATACAAATTTAAGCAAGAGAGCCCGAGTACCAAGCAAAGACGAGAAGCGAGATAAATTTTTCTAGTCAAAATGCATCAAGAACCGAATTCATTGAGTTCCGAGGTGGTTGAGAATCGAGGTATCACTGCATATTAAACTTACATTTACAACATTTAGCTGAGACCCCGATAGAGGGTAACTTGGTTAAACTCAATTAAGCTGAACATTAAGGGCCTTTTTGAAGGGCCCAACAGTGACAGGACTGAAATTTTAAGTCGCCATGCAGTGATCACTTACCTTGAATGGTCTAGTGCACCAAAATCATATACAGTGGGGCAAAAAAGTATTTAGTCAGTCACTGATTGTGCAAGTTCTACTTAGAAAGATGAGAGAGGTCTGTAATTTTCATCTTAGGTACACTTCAACTATGAGAGACAAAATGAGAAAAAATACCTGTAACAACTTCTTTTAGAAGCTCTTCTGTCCTCCACTCATTACCTGTATTAATGGCACCTGTTTGACCTCGTTATCTGTATAAAAGACACCTGTCCACAGCCTCAAACAGTCAGACTCCAAACTCAACCATGGCCAAGACCAAAGAGCTGGCGAAGGACACCAGGAAGAAAATTGTAGACCTGCACCAGGCTGGGAAGAGTGAATCTACAATAGGCAAGCGAGTTGGTGTGAATAAATCAACTGTGTTAGCAATTGTAAGAAAATGGACGACATACAAGAGCATTGATAATCTCCCTCGATCTGGTGCCCCCATGCACCTCAGTCCCATAGAAAATGTGTGGAGGGAGTTAAAAGTCCATGTTGCCCCAAAACACCACTGCTCTAGAGGAGATCTGCATGGAGGAATGGGCCAAAATACCAGCTACAGTGTGTGCAAACCTGGTGAAGACTTACAGGAAACGTTTGACCTCTGTCATTGCCAACAAAGGTTATGTTACAAAGTATTGAGTTGAACTTTTGTTATGGACCAAATACTTATTTTCCACCGTGATTTACAATGAAATTCTTTAAAAATCCTACAATGTGATTTCCTGGATTTTTTTCCTGATTTTGTCTCTCGTAGTTGAAGTGTACCTATAATTAAAATTACAGACCTCTCTCATTTTTCTAAGTAGGAGAACTTACACAATCAGTGGCTGACTAAATACTTTTTTGCCCCACTGTAGTAACATATATTGCATGATAAAACATATGCAGGGAGATGGTTGTAATGGCTGTTTACACGTATGTTAAATGTATGTTAATAATTAAAATTCAGAAACAGCAGCCTTTGTTTTTGTAAACTAATTGGTGTGTGTTCCGGACGATGAGGTGTCTGTATTAATACGTCGTGCCAGTGTTAATTTCTAGGTGAGGTTAAGCTTGGTTAAGCACTCTTATTATCTCCTGTAATCCCTGTACTGATCTAGCAATACCTTTTTCTTTCCTGACATGTTCTCTGACTAATCAATTTCCCAGATTAATTCAGTGTCCCTGAACCTTTGGCCGGTTAATCTAATCAGACACTTAAAATCGGAGCTTCTGGACTCTGGCTCTCTGATTAGGAACAATTTTGTGCGTAGCTGCTGTAGCACTGTGCACTTTACACTGCAGTAACCTTTCTGACCTGGAAATTGATTTTAATCAGAAAAGGTTTATGATACAGCTGTCATTTTATTGAAATCAAAAATGGTATGCATTTCATTATCTAAAACATGTGGATAAAACATTTGTTGACTGATCGTTGATTTGTTTTCCATTTAGGAAAATTTCGTATTTCTTTGGCTTGATAGGTGAGAGAAATTGATGTTTAATGGTTTTGTAAAATGATAATGTGGAGTACAGCTTTACTAAATGCACTGGATAGCTAATAAATATTAGTTAAACCATTTTAATGATTCCATAATTGATTTTAATACTATGCCAAACAATTCCATTATTGTGCAGCCTGAACATTTAGGGTATGGATTGTGAATATAATGTTTCCAGAGCTCGCAAAAACCCTCCATTTTGTATCAGCCTTATCAGTCGACACCTGATGATAGGACCTAGTGACAGGGATTCTAGTGACAGGGACTTCCCCTATGGGACTCCTTTTGGCTGCTCGATACAGACGGATGACTCAAAACAGGGGAAACAACACCCCCGGACACAGCAAGGGTTACACTTTTGATATGATAATATGTATGTGTTCATAAGCTCCACATTGTTACTCGTCAGGTAATGGGGGCCTTTGGTACATTACACAGACCAGGACTGCGCCATTGCAATTATTATTAGAGGCCTAACTTAAACAACTTTAAATACCAGCGGTTCTTCTAGAAAGTTAACCTAAACCTAAAGGATAAATATACTGCAGTTTTTGTACTGCAATTTTCATAAAACTGAAGGCATTGTCAATGCTAAATAATCCGATTCTCTTAAGACAAACAAACATTGTATGTATGTTAATACATTGGCCATATTCATCAAATGGATTTGTGCTGCACTTGTAAAAGGATTTTGTCCTACTTGTAAATAGGTAATCTTAATAAGTAAGGGAAAAAAAATCACGTCTTTTATACAGTACAAACGATAAGGTTTTTTTGATTGAAGAGCATACCTTTAACCTTTAGCTGTTTTATTGTTTTATCGTTAAGTAGTTATAGCATATATTTAACCAGCATATGTTTTGTATACCATGAATACCATGCATTTATTTAAATAATCAATTAATAATCAATTAATTGGCTCTTCAGCCAAAACATTAAAACTATCTGGTACCTAACGATGTTTAGGTCGATGTTACGCGTCAAATTAACGTCCACATGAATACCTGGACCCAGGGTTTCCAAGCAGAACATTATCCAGAACATCACACTGCCTCCACTGTCTTATCTTCCACCCATCGTGGTGCATGCACTTCCTCAGGCAAACAATGCACACGTACCTGACTGTCTACGTGACAGAAAAGAAAATGGGACTTCCTGAACTAGATGACCTTCTTTCCATTGCTCCAAGGTCCAGTTCTTAAATTTAATAATCTGAAAAACTGCAGAAAATCAGGTTTTACCAGTAACCTGATCAGTGAGTGTACATGCATTTGAGTAATCAGATAATGGGAAGTTCCGGGATTACATGACTCGGCAGTAATCAGATTTGTACTTGGCAAGCAGTCGGTAATCTCACCTCAGGATGTGACATCAAATGTATTATTATTATTATTATTATTAGTAGTAGTAGTAGTAGTGTTATTATTTCATATTCTTAATTTCCTCGAGCATATACTGCATTTCAGTCTCCCCAAAAAAGTGTTTTTTAGGCATTTCACAGGTGCTGGGATTAATTCCAGGGTTGCCAGAACCTTGAACAGTTAAAAATAGTAATAATGTATATTTTTCTTTTAACTTTAGAGCATGAGCAAAAGTAATTTGCAAGCATATTGGAGATAGAGACAGGATCAGGGAGCAAGCCCAAATAAGCGACTACACTTTAGAAACAAGTCCCAAGAACCAGCAACCCACAACTACCAACATTTTAAGCCACTCTATAGAAAAATAAGCTTGAAGTCATTTAGAATAAACAGACGTTTGCGTGGATGTGCAGACTGAGGAAACCAATTGAGATCAGAGTAAGGGTATACATGTGGTGAGAAATCTGATCACTGAGATAAATCTAGCTCTCTTTAACAGATTTCTTGTTCTGATTTCTAGGCCTTTATCCAATCTGGGAAATTGTACTGCGGTTAGGCAGCCCCATACTCAACAGGGGGTTCTGCACTGTGTGTCGTGACTCATTCATCCAGTAAACCAGCATTGAACAATTCTCGTTGTAATGTCTTGGCTGACTGGTGTATATCTTCAGGTTTTACAAATCCATCACCCCTCTCTCTCTACTCTCTACTCTGTCTCTCTCTCTCTCAGCCACACACTGCTTCCCATATGTGAAGAAGCGGATAGCGGTGATGTACCAGCACCACACAGATCTCAGTCCGATAGAAGTGGCTATAGACGAGATGAGCAGTAAAGTGTCTGAACTTAAAGCTCTTTGTGCGGTCGCCGAGGTGGACATGATCCGTCTGCAGCTCAAACTGCAGGGCAGCATTAGTGTACAGGTGTGTGTTTAATATACACAACACATATCTAACCTTTGGTGGCCATTATTAAGTAATAATGCGAAAAACAATGTCTTTCTTTTCTAAGGTAAATGCAGGCCCGCTTGCATATGCAAGAGCTTTCCTTGATGATGCCTGCGCCAAGAAGTATCCCGATAACAAGGTCAAACAGCTCAAAGAGGTCTTCAGGTTTGAAATAGCTTATTTTATGTCCGTTAAATGGTAAATGGTGTCCGCGTAACACAAACCTTACAAAAACACTATTGTTATGTGGTGGATGGCGTCACGTAATATGACAAACCCAAAGAGTACAGAAACTCAGGAGCCTCTGGTGAAACACATCCGAGGGAAACCCTAATCCAGAAAGCCAGGAGGACACCAGTGGTAACTGCACAGAGGTGTACCCCAGGGAAACACCAATTTAGGAGAATCACCAACATGGACAGTACAGAATCAAGAAAAATGGACTGAAATCACTCTAATCAACAGATCTCCTCTTGCCAGAGGCGGGACATGAAGCAGAGCAGTGTATTACATAATCAGGAGCCCTTGGGCACTTTATCACTTGAACTTGCGCGGGGAATAGTGAAGGGAGTCCAGACTTAGAAAGTGATAGGTAATACAAATCAGTAGATAGGTGATCCCTGAAATAACCATGCTGGAGTCTCCGAACGGGAAAAGTCACAGGCAGTGCATCCACTCCACGGCGGAGGGTTCTGCCTTCCACCCGGAAAGACCCATCTATTTATACCAAAAAGAACAAAGGCACTAGCCTTTGCTCTATAGGTTCATTCCAGTTGGCAATCAGCCAGCTGAAGTAATGAGTTGGGAAAGCCACCATCCCCCAAGCTGCCACTCAGTATCTAATTATTTTGGGTACATTCTGTATTTATATCCCAGATATTTGCCTGACTGGGCAAAACGTCCACAGTCTGTGGACAAGATTAGGCATCAGCCGACCTTTTAAAATCATGCATTTTACTAATGTTAATTACAAGTGGCCCAGTTGGTAGAGTGCTGTTTCACAGTGCTGAACCTCCACATATGTATATTGTATGTGGTGAGATGGTCTTTTTGGCAGGGTGGCAAACAGGAATCCACTTTTTTTCGGAAGTGGAACAGGATAAAAAGGCTAAGATATGCTAAAACTCGCAAAGGTTGGACTGAAGATCAGTGGAATAGAGTATTATGGAGTGACAAATCCAAGTTTGAACTTTTTGGGTCCAGTCATCGACAATATGTTATATATGGTCATTATAGCATTGCTAAAACAAATCTACTGGTGGCCTAAGACTTTTGTACAATACTGTATATCATGTTGTGTGCTTTATTCTGGGTCTTATTTAAATGACATCAGGTTGAAGATCTGATGACATTTGGTGAAACAAAAGTACAGAATAACAAAAGTACCTATGCAGAATATGTACAGGAACATAATAAAGGGCTTTTATTAAGTAGATGTATTAATTTGTTTGTATGCAGGCAGTTTGTGGAGGCCTGTGGTCAGGCTCTGTCAGTAAATGAGAGGCTGATAAAGGAGGATCAGCAAGAGTATCATGATGAGATGAAGGCCAGTTACAGAGACCTGGCTAGAGAACTCTCTCTCATCATGCACGAGCAGGTACAACACCACACTATTACAAGACTAAAAGCTATGGGTGCGTGTACATACAATATAGCTGCCCTTTTCCAGTATCCAGTTACTGACTATAGGTCATTGGCTTATACACCATGTTCCCTCTTCAGACCAATGGGACCACTGTATAACCACCACTAACTAGACTGGTTTGGAGTGCCAGGGAAGTTCATGGGGTCTGAGACAAAAATATTGTACTTTGTCATTTATTTATTGAGGATAATGATCCAATATTACATATTAGTGAGTGGCAAAAGTATGTGAACCTTTGCTTTGAATATCTGCTGTGACCCCCCTGTGCAGCAATAACTGTAACTAAACATTTCCTGTAACTATTGATCAGTCCTGCACACCGGCTATGCTTGGAGCTTTTTAGCCCATTCCTCCATATAGAACCAGCTTACAGCTCTGGGATGTTGGTGGGTTTCCTCACATTAACTGCTTCACTTCGGGTCCTTCCACAACATTTTGATTGGATTAAGGTCGGATTTGGACTTTGACTTGGCCGTTCCCAAAAAAACATGAACTTTATTCTCTCGTTAACCATTCTTTTGTTAGAAGACGACTTGTGTGCTTGGGGTTGTTGTCTTGCTGCATGACCCACCTTCTCTTGAGATTCAGTTCATGGACAGATGTCTGACATTTTCCTTTAGAGTTCTCTGATCTAATTCAGAATTCATTGTTCCATCAATGATGGCAAGCTGTCCTGGCCCAGATGCAGCAAAACAGGGTCCAATTCCCATGATATACTACCACACCATGTTTCACAGACGGGATAAAGGTTCTTATGCTGGTTCTTATGTTTTCCTTTCTCCAAACATAGCACTTTTCTTTTAAACCAAAAAGTTCTATTTTGGTCTAATCCGTCCACAAACATTCTTCCAATAGCCTTCTGGCTTGTCCACATGATCTTTAGCAAACTGCAGATGAGCAGCAATGTTCTTTTTGGAAAGCAGTGGCTTTCTCCTTGCAACCCTGCCATGCACTCCATTGTTGTTCAGTGTTCTTCTGATGGTGGACTCATGAACATTAACATTAGCCAATGTGAGAGAGGCCTTCAGTTGCTTAGAAGTTACCCTGGGGTCCTTTGTGACCTCGCCAACTATTACACACCTTGCTCTTGGAGTGATCTTTGTTGGTCGACCACTCTTGGGGAGGGTAACAATATTCTTGAATTTCCTCCATTTGTACACAATCTGGCTGACTGTGGATTGGTGGAGTCAAAACTCTTTAGAGATGGTTTTGTAACCTTTTCCAGCCTGATGAGCATCAACAACTCTGTTTCTGAGGTCCTCAGAAATCTCATTTGTTTGTACCATGATACACTTCCACAAACGTGTTGTGAAGAGCAGACTTTGATAGATCCCTGTTCTTAACAGGGTGCCCACCCACACCTGATTACCATCTGATTGATTGAAAACACCTGACTCTAATTTCACTTTCAAATTAACTGCTAATCCTAGAGGTTCACATACTTTTGCCACTCACTAATATGTAATATTGGATCATTGTCCTCAATAAATAATGACCAAGTAGAATTTTTTTTTTCCTCATTTGTTTAACTGGGTTCTCTTTTGGGTTCTCTCTATTTACTGGTCTGATGTATATGGATATCCTTTCCTATGGTCGTCAGCTTTCTCTAGTGACTGAAGATTGTGGGTGCAAGTGGCAAAAATGAGGTTCCAACTAGGGATGCACCGATCCGATATTAGGATCGGATATCGGTCATAATATTAACAAAATGAGCTGGATCGGGTATCATGAAATTAAACCAAACCATTGGACCAATCCATTCACTTAGGGATTGATGACAAAGTGTAACATCTGCAAAAGGGGTGGTGGTATACAACATATAATATTACTGATTAGCAATATATTAATAATAAAAAAAAAAATTAATAATATACAAAATATAGTTTAAGATGTTTGACTCTCATGTTGAATTTGAATGCCTTTTTAAAGTGACACATAAATTGCAATTTAGTACATTTTATATCTGTGTTCATTTGTTATATTTTGTATGTTTTGCAAAGTTAGTAGTGTTTAAGTCAGTACTGATGCCTTAAGTCTCTCCCACATGGTGATGTATATGATTTATTAATTCAGCAATAGTATCGGATCGATGTCGGGTATTGACCAATATGTAATGTTTATGTATCGGTATCATAAGAACTGACCCCCTAGCACAATACAATACTCATACAATATAATAATTGTGTCTAGACACTTTTGACACTCACTTTCTCACTCCTTGTTGCTTACCTGTACAGATCGGATGGTAACGAAACATTTTCTCATCATCTTCCTGAAAATACATTTTTGTTGTTGTGAGTTTGGAAGTCATTGTTCAATCTTTGTCTCAGATCTCCACGGTGGAAATCGGAACGAAGAGCTCTCTCTCGGATTCACTGCACGTCTTTAACGCCATTAGTGGCACCCCGAAAGCCTCCCGCCACAGCCTGTCCAGCTCTGCCTCTCCCTTGTGACCTATTACCAACGCCTTAAAATTCTGATCTAGTTATGAGTTTGTATGACGTCACGACTAGCCATGGTCAGGATTCCAATGCAGAAGTCACATCAGGTGCAATATGTAAGAGACCTGTGTGTAGAGTACAACTTTCCATCAAGTCAACTTCAATGCACATGTACAACCTGTGAAAAAATGAACCGATGGCCTGTTTAATTTATTCTGATTCCCCTTGTTGGTGTAACGAGCATCATTAAATGGTCTACACTTGCAGGGCTCACAATCATATCATTGTTGTAGATTCTGATTTGAAATATATGGCATGTTTGTGTGCTGGGAGCGTGTGATTAGACCTTTATTAGCAGCCCATTGTCTTTAACACAGGGCCAAAACATCCATAAATTCTTATCCAAAGTGTGTATGGACGTGTCTGTGATTACATTGTGTGCATCAGTGCAATGTGTGTGTAATCATATTTCACAGAATTAATGGCTTTCCTTCTTGAGCCAACATACAATACTGTGCTCCATTTAGATTAGATATGCCATTGTTTTATATGGTATAATGACCACATATAATTATTTATCAGTTTGTTTACTAGAATACAACCAGAAAATACAGGAAATGTTGTATCCAGTATTAAAAACTGAACAAGTATTTAGTCTGACCCCCCCTTACACTTGAGCGAAAGCAGCATCTGGCAGCTTCATCAGGATCCCAAGTGACCCTTGAAGTCTGAAGAACGTTGATCAGTAATGGTCTTTTTTGAAGGGTAGCAGCCAAGAAAGTACTTTTTTCAGAAGGAAAAAGGATGAAAAGATGTGCTAAAACTCACAAAGATTGGAATGAAGATCCAGAAAAGAATATTATGAAGTGACGAATCCAAGTTTGAACTCTTTGGGTCCATTCATCAACAATATGTTCTATATGGTCATTACCATTGCTAGAACAACAAGTCTAAGACTTTTGCACAGTACTGTATATTCTGGGGAAAAAACTGTTTTCAGAAATAATAATAAATAATCCTCCAAACAGATAACATTTGGGGCATAGTTGAAAAGACTGTTTTAGCTTCCTTAAAAATACTGATCTGTCCCATAATGAGTGTCCTAAGAATTTGACAGTCACATGTTAGTCTAGTGTACATCTTTCTGCACAGGTTGACCGTCACCTGAACAGCCAGCACAGGCAGAAGTCTGACGGTCTCAATGGTGCCTTTATGTGTAAGGAAATTATCTCTTCTCAAAGCAGAAGTTGAACTATTCTTTGTAGGTAAGGTGTGCAAACTGTCTTCTTTTATTACTCATCTCTTTTCAAAGAAGGAGGGTGAAATATAGCATACATGAACAGCTTTCTTTTATACGATTGTCATGTTTATTGTTCGTGTATTTAGTTTTGTATGTGTTTCTGTAATATATTCATGTCATTCTTTTTGATTTAATAAAATTATCACCGTTTGTTGTCTCTTTATAAAGTATTTATATAAGCTTTATTTAAGACTATAGCACACAGCACTCCTCATGTAGTGTTTGACGTTTCAAAATATGTTTGGAGATCAGAACCATTTTCAAAGATCATTTAAACCTTAGAGGTCCCTGGTCACACCCTCATGTTTGAGTTACATCAGTGCTGGAAAACAGATGCAAATTAATATCTTTCTCAGTGAAATCCTACAACCCCAAATCTGAAAAAGTTGGAAGTATGCAAATTAAAAACATATGCAGTGTTTCTTTGACTTACTTTGACTTTTATTTCATTGCAGACATTGTGAATTCAAGATGTTTCATGTTTTTTCTGATCAACTTAATTTCAGTCGTTAATAAACATCCATTCCTGCATTTGACGATCTGGAATACTGCTTGGTTTGACCACAATACACTGTGTGATGGTCCATCCTAAATGCCTCCGAACCCAGAGAACTATTGTAGTGGTAAAGGATTGATAAAGTAATCCCTTGCTCATGTGGTTCTATCAGCTATTGAGGAATCTGAGATCACGCCTCTTTAGTTTAGGCTTGTCCCCTTGGCCTTTACTGAAATTCCACTAGATTTCTTGAATCGTTTAATGATATTATGCACTGTAGAGGGAGAAATATGTAAATCCATTCCGGTCTTTCTTTGAGGAACATTGTTTTCAGACATTTCAATTATTTTCTTACACATTTGTTGATAAACTGGAGATCCTCTACCCATCTTTGCAACATTCAGCCTTTTGTGGATACTGCTTTTGTAACAAATCATGATTATAATCACCTGTTTGAAATCACATCATCATTTAGTATTTTTACCTCATTACTAACCCTAAATTGTCCCTGTCCCAACTTCGTTTGGAATGTGTTGAAGGCCTGAAATGCAGGAACGGACGATTATTAGCAAATGAAATTAAATTGACCAGATAAAAAACTGAAATATCTCTGGAACATACGGTCTGAAATGAAATGTCAAAGGAAATATAAGGAACACCTCATATATTTTCCATACAGTCCCAACTTTTTCTGATTTGGAGTGGTACTTTTGCTTCTTGTTCATGTCTTTCTTTGGTTTTTAAGTTACAGTGGGGCAAAAAAGTATTTCGTCAGCCACTGATTCTGCAAGTTCTTCCTGGTGTCCTTCGACAGCTCTTTGGTCTTTACCGTAGTTGAGTTTGGAGTCTGACTGTTTGAGGCTGTGGACAGGTGTCTTTTATACAGATAATGAGGTCAAACAGGTGCCATTAATACAGGTAACAAGTGGAGGACAGAAGAGCTTCTTAAAGAAGAAGTTACAGGTCTGTGAGAGCCAGAAATCTTGTTTGTTTGTAGGTGACCAAATACTTATTTTCCACCATAATTTACAATTAAATTCTTTAAAAATCCTACAATGTGATTTCCCTTTTTCTCATTTTCTCTCTCATAGTTGAAGTGTACCTATGATGAAAATTACAGACCTCTCTCATCTTTCCAAGTAGAACTTGCACAATCAGTGGCTGACTAAATACTTTTTTGCCCCACTGTATATTAGTAGTCTTGCAGTGTCAGAGTTGAGTTTGCACATTTTTCAGACTGCGTATTATCTTAATTCCTTTCCAGTTCATCATACAATGCCAAAAAATCGAAACTTTATAGAGGTTTTTTTTCATCCTTTTCATGTTGTGATGATCAGGCTGCCCTAAAAAAATCGGATGCTATATACCTTTTGCCTCCTTCTCAAAATAAAGTACAAGTGACACACCAGTACATACCATTTTTTAGGAAAAGCAACATTTCTGTTGTTGCTCGCCCAAATGATTTAAATGCCCACCCAAAGATGACGTCCTAGTAACTCCTCTGCTTTGAGCACAGTCCGCCAAGCATTTGTGTTGAAACAGAGCTGCTGACTCCACTCGCCTATCTCTCACATGTCCCCAGTGATGCCAAACACATCCTACCAGTGCCCTGGTCACTGGTCTAGTAGGCTCATTGCAGACCTGCTGCAAACCCTTTCTCTTTGGAAGACTCACTTAAAACCACCATGGTCCGTACGTGAGTGCTACCTATTCATTCTAGAAAAGTATACTGTATATGCATTATGCATAATAGCATACATTTTCACTAGCATCAACAACAGGGTGCTTATTATGGGTTATTGTGGTTATTATACCAGTGGCCTAATAAAGTTATGTCTGTATAGACAAAAGTTTGTGGACACCCAAACCCAAAAACATGGGTATTAGGATGGGGTTTGCTACAACAGCCTTTGTTCTTTCTAAGAGGGCTTTAAACTAGATTTTGGAACGTGACTGTGAGGTCAGCCTCTGATGTTAAACAAAAAACTCACATTTGGTCTTCCAGTGCATTTTCAAGGTGTCTGATGGAGTCGAGGTCAAGGTTCTGTGCAAGCCGGCCAAGTTCTCAAAGTGGCAGACCAGTTCTCTGGGGGCTTTGATTAAGGACAGCAGGGCAGAAACTTGATAAACTAACTTAATGAAAGCAGAACCCTTTAAAGCTGTCATGTTGAGCCACTGAGGAATCAGTACAACTCATTCTACTGCCACTGTTTGTCTATGAAAAATCCAGAAATGTATGCTTTATACAGTATTATGGTAGTGTTAATGGTGAGAAAGAACATTGGTGAAATAGCAGAGCTCAAACATGACAAGGGGTGTGCAAAAACATCACATAATGACTACTGCTACTTACAAATGGCTCTCTGTGAAATGTCCCCCTGCATATGAACTTCTCAAAACTTCAGAAGTAATTTGTTCTTATCTGTTCAGACAGCTGCACTGCAAACATAGAAGGACCATGTGTTTGTGTTCAGATTAGAATCATGGCCTTATCAGGTTCACGTTCTTGTCTTCCACACCAATGCGGCCTTTGTCCTTAATGCCAGCTTTTCAACTCTGCCCTACTGGCGTTTTGGGGTGAGTCTCTAATTAAATAGATTGTATTTTAAGACCACAGATTAAGCATTTCATTTTTTTTACTATGTGAAACACCCATGTAGTTTGTAGTTTTATGGAGCTTTATGGTTTATGGCTTTATGGTAATGAAGAGTCCTTCATTAAATGCGTACTGAGGCATGGGCTTTATCTGTTCAGTTATGATGTTTCTAGTTATCTTGGAATCTTTTTCTAGGAAATTTTTCTGTTGCTGACAATCAGTGAATAAAGTACAGTATTCACACTGGTGCTTGAAAGTTTCTGAACACTTTACAATTTTCTGCAACCCCAAATCAGAAAAAGTTGAGACAGTATGGAAAATGCATATAAAAAAGGACAGTTTCTTACATTTACTTTGACTTTTCTTTCATTGCAGACAGTATGAACCTGTCATTCATGTTTTGTCTTGTCAACTTCATTTCATTTGTTAATAAACACCCACTCCTGCATTTCAGGCCTGCAAGACATTCCAAAAAGGTGGGACGGTAAAGCATTTACCACTTTGTAATGTCTCCAATACTTTCACCACACTTAAAAGACGTTTTGGCTCAGAGGATACCAAGTGATTTAGTGTTTCTGGTGTTTTTTTTTGTTCCATGCTTCTTGTAAGCATGTCTTAAAATGTGCCACAGTACAGAGTCATCATTGTCACGTTTTTCATTTCAAAATTCTCGACAGATTGTCTATCGGGGACATTCCAGTACTGGACTCTCTTCCTCAGCAGCCATGGCTTTGTAATGTGTTCAGCATGTGGTTTTGCATTGTCTTGTTGAAAACTGCATGGACATCGTTGTGAAAGATGATGTCTTGAAGGCAGCTTACGTTGCTCTAAGATCTCAATGAACAGTGGGGCAAAAAAGTATTTAGTCAGCCACTGATTGTGCAAGTTCTTCTACTTAGAAAGATGAGAGAGGTCTGTAATTTTCATCATAGGTACACTTCAACTATGAGAGACAAAATGAGAAAAAAAAGTCAGAGAAATCACATTGTAGGATTTTAAAGAATTTAATTGTAAAATCTGATTTAAAATAAGTATTTGGTCAATAACAAAAGTTCAACTCAATACTTTGTAACCTTTGTTGACAATGACAGAGGTCAAACGTTTCCTGTAAGTCTTCACCAGGTTGGCACACACTGTAGCTGGTATTTTGGCCCATTCCTCCATGCAGATCTCCTCTAGAGCAGTGATGTTTTGGGGCTGTCGCTGGGCAACAGGGACTTTCAACTCCCTCCACAAATTTTCTATGGGGTTGAGGTCTGGAGACTGGCTAGACCACTCCAAGACCTTAAAATGCTTTTACGGAGCCACTCCTATGTTGCCCGAGCGGTGTGTTTGGAATCAATGTCATGCTGGAAGACCCAGCCACGTTCCATCTTCAATCTTCTCACTGATGGAAGGAGATTTTGGCTTAAAATCTCACGATACATGGCCCCATTCATTCTTCCCTTAACATGGATCAGTCGTCCTGTCCCCTTTGCAGAAAAACGGCCCCAAAGCATGATGTTTCTACCCCCATGCTTCACAGTAGGTATGGTGTTCTTGGGATGCAACTTTGCGTTCTTCTTCCTCCAAACATGACGAGTTGAGTTTTTACCAAAAAGTTCTATTTTGGTTTCATCTGACCACATTATATTCTGCCAGTCCTCTTCTGGATCATCCATATGCTCTCTGGCAAACTTCAGATGTGCCTGGACATGTACTGGCTTAAGCAGCGGGACGCACCTGGCACTGCAGGATCTGAGTCCCTCTCAGCGTAGTGTGTTACTGATGGTAGCCTTTGTTACTTTGATCCCAACTCTCTGCAGGTCATTCATCAGGTCCCTCCATGTAGTTCTGGGATTTTTGCTCACCGTTCTCATGATCATTTTGACTCCACGGGATGAGATCTTGCGGGGAGCTCCAGATCGAGGGAGATTATCAATGGCCTTGTATGTCTTACAATTGCTCCTACAGTTGATTTATTCACACCAACCTGCTTGCCTATTGTAGATTCACTCTTCCCAGCCTGGTGCAGGGCTACAGTTTTCTTCCTGGTGTCCTTTAACAGCTCTTTGGTCTTGGCCATGGCTGAGTTTGGAATCTGACTGTTTGAGGCTGTGGACAGGTGTCTTTTATATGGATAAACAGGTGTCATTAAAACAGGTAATGAGTGGAGGACAGAAGAAATTTTTAAAGAAGAAGTTACAGGTCTGTGAGAGCCAGAAATGCTGCTTCTTTGTGGGTGACCAAATATTTATTTTCCACCATAATTTACAATTAAATTTTTGTTTCTCATTTTGTCTCTCATAGTTAAAGTGTACCTATAATGAAAATTACAGACCTCTCTCATCTTTTCAAGTAGGAGAACTTGCACAATCAGTGGCTGACTAAATACTTTTATGCCCCACTGTACTTTTCTGCATTAATGTTGCCATAACAGAAGTGTAAATGACCTTTTCCAAGGGCACTGACACAACCCCGTATCATGACAGAGCCTGGCTTTTGGACGTGTAGCTGATAATAGTCTTGATGGTACTTTTGTGTTTGGTACAGAGCACACGGTGTCCATTTCTTCCAAAAAAGACCTGAAATGCTGATTCATCACTGTGTAATGGTCCATCCTAGATGCCTCCGAGCCCGGAGAAGTTGACGTCGCTTGTGGACATGCTTAACATAAGGTTTCTTTTTTGCACAGTATCGTTTTAAGAGGCATTTGTGAACATAACTCCATATTGTAGTGCTTGAAAAAGGTTTGATAAAGTAATCCCTTGCCCATGTGGTTCTGTCAGCTATTGGTAAATGACCAAGTATAATATTTTTTGTTTAACTGGGTTCTCTTTATCTACTTTTAGGACTTATGGGAAAATCTCATGATGTTTTAGGTCATATTTATGCAGAAATATAGAACATTCTAAGGAGTTCACAAACTTTCTTGCACCACTGTAATAGGTTAATAACTTAAAAAATGCTTGAGTAATGTCAATAAACAATAAAAGAAATAATCAGGGTCAAAGTCCATCACTGAGGGAATACACCCTGGACAGGGCACACGTGTAATCTGGCATCACCAATCTGAAGGATAAGCAAAGACTCATGGTCCATATAAATAAATATATACTGTATTATATACAGTGTTAAGCAAAATTTTGTTTACCATATGATCAAGTTGATTTTCCAACTGAAAATAAGTTGACATCTGGAGGGACCGAACTTAAAGAGGACACATTCCTGCAGATCAGACTCATTCACTCACGCTGGGGCACTTTAGAGGCACTAGTTGACCTAAGGAAGGTCTTTAGAATGTGGGAGGAAACCAAGAGTACTTGGAGAAACCCATGCAGATATGGGAGAATATACAAAGCCCACACAGGCAGCATCCAGGTCAGGAATCGATCCTGGGATCTAAAATTACGAATTTGCAGAATTATCGTTTTAAATTCTTTCCCCACAAAGGCTGTGTTTATTTAGAAAGTCAACTTTGGCCTGGGGTGCTCAGGTGTTTGCATAAGACTTTACTTTTTACTTTGTCATTTAGCAGATGCACTTATCTAGAGTGACTTAAGGACTTAAGTGATCTAATTTCCATTTTTTCACTGCTCCCTGTCTGCTTTCAGTTTCTTTAACTTCCCGTCTTTTCCTGATAAATGTGTCTCTGAGATTTCGCCGTGTGTCAGCTTTAAAAAACAAAGACATGAGTGAAGATTAGTGCAGTAAGTTATAGTTTGTGTTGTTTTTGTGGCCATGAAAATGACTAGATAAACCATGAAAATGCCCTTAGATAAACAAGAAAGCAGTTACATAGAGTCACTGTGAGGTATTCACTGTCATTCCCCAGCCTTTGAGCTATGCTCTGTCATATATTTTCTTTAACTGCCCCATTTTTATCGCCAGCGTGTTGTTTGAATTAGCTATAAGCTCTTGTGCTCGTTTGCTTGGGCCATGACAACGGAGCTCTGATTGGTCAGCCCGATTTTAAAGTATCTGAACAACACAGAAAGTAGAACAGACTCCGATTAAAAAGTTTATGCAGTCATTTCGAATGAAGGATGACATTAACATGTGTTCTTTTTTCATTCATAAAAATCAGACTCTGTGTGAAAAGGCCTTTACAACTGATATAATGTTCTATTCAATATTTCTCTTTTGGCTTACAAAACTATTGGCTTATAGCATTTATATTCTCTATTTTCTGATACTCTTCAGAATATTTCAATTTCTCAAAAATGCTAAAAAATGTTTTTATTTATAATATATTATATTCTCTGTGTTAATATTTATTTAGTGTCTGTGTATTTAAACTATTACTACAAACATTTTAATTAGGTAACTTGGGACTGTGGTAGTCTAGCGGTTAAAGTACTGGACTCTGGACCAGAAGACCCAGGGTTCAAATCCCGCCTCTGCCAAGTTGCCACTGTTGGGCAAGACCTTTAACCCACAACTGCTTGGATTGTAAGATTGTATTAATTGCAAGTCGCTCTGGATAAGGGCGTCTGCTAAATGCTGTAAAAGTAAATGTAATGTAAACTTAGTTTAATTCTTACGAATAGCTATATATAAGCTTAGCCGCCCAAGATGTTGGGTCCTTTTTGAGTCTCGGTCCTCCCAAGGTTTCTTCCTTAGAATGTTTAGGGAGTTTTTCCTCGCCACTGTCACTCTAGGCTTGCTCAGTTTCAGAAGATAATCTAAAATTATAAAGCTGCTTTGAGACAATGCTTCATTGTAAAAAGCACTATAGAAATAAATTTGACTTGACAATCCATGCATTTGCTGGTTAAGGGCCGGTCTCAAGGACCCAACAGTGACAGTTTGGCAGAGGCTGGATTTGAACCCTGGACCTTTTGGTCCATAGAACCTTAACTCTTAGGCCCCACTGTACATATCACACATAACATCAGTGATAAGTGTATCACAGACAAACCTCTTGAACCATCTTTTCTTCCATCAGTTTTGTTTTGTTTCAGGTTGTTCTTTTCTGTCCTTCTTTAATCTGCTCTCTCTGTGAGAAGTTTGCATGTTCTCCCCATGCCAGCATGGGTTTACTCCAGGAACTCCTGTTTCCTCCTACATTCCAAAGCCATGCTTTAGGTTAATTGGTTGCTCTAAAATTGCCCAAGTGTGAATGTGTCTGACTAGTATTGATGTAACCTTGCCTGTCGCGAACATCCATTGATGCTGATGCGACATTAAATAATAAAACAATAAACGATAAACAATCCTTAATCTACTTCTGGGACTAGTAGCACATGATTTTGTTTATTGGCTCTGACCTCGAGCACAAGCACCTCTAACACTGCTTTGATACTCACTCATATTATTATGTTTATTATTTAATAGATTATATATACTATTGTTTTATACACAAGTTTTATATTTGCTATTTTATTATACTTTATATTATTGTAATTTTTTTATTGATTATAGTCTATTTATTATTAGAATATTTGAAGTATGTAATCTCTTAATTTATACTCTATTAGCTTCTGTTTATTTAAACTTATTAATTAGGTAATGTAGTTTAATTCTTACATATAACATCCAGGCTGCCCATGGAGTTTATGTCCCTTTTTGAGTCTTGGTCCTCCCAAGGTTTCTTCCTTATAACATTTAGGCAGTTTTTCCAAGCCAATGCCACCCTATACTTCCTCAATTAGGACTGTGGGCCTAGATAATTGTACAGCTGTTTTGAGACAATGTGCCGTTATAAAGAGGGCCATAGAAATGAATTTGACTTTCCTGCACCTTACCTGAAACCAGCATGAAAAGCCTTGTTTTGTAGATTTCTGGCATTAGAGATAATACAAAACATCTGTTCAAATGAACCCCATGACTTTATTACCTTTTTAATCACTCAGCTTTTTTTTTAAACAAACGTGCGACTGCAATCTAGATTACCTTGATTGGAGTCTATTTGTAGGCTATTTAGTAGGCATGCTACCAATGATTTACTAGGAATAGTTGCGATGATACCACACAAATAAGTTGAAATAAAAAATAAATAGAAGTGAAGTGAGTGGACAGTCATGCAGCCATTGGTAAGACACTTCTATAAATTATAGCATAAATAATAATTATTATGCAATGGGGCAGCATGATGGCATAAGTAGTCAGCACTGAGATCTCATGTCTGATTCTGACCTTTGGTTTTACCTGTGTTGAGTTTGCTTGTCTTGCCCTGGTTTTCACAATCCAAAGACGTAGGGGGTTTTTTGTCAAAAGCTTTTGTCCTGAGTGACTGAGTATGGGTATGCGCCATTTAATGTCCGTGCTCTTTGACATCCGAGGTTTTAAAGAGCATTTTAATAGGAAATAATTTGTCTTATATACAATGGAACCTCAGAATTCGAAAGTCTCGGACATTGAACGGCCTGTTTGAAAAATCTTTGGTATAGCTCTACTTTTTTTTTTCTTTTCAGTAAGTGTTTCACGCTGTATAAAAGATAAAAATAAGAATTACTATTTTTCAGTGTACTAAATGTTTTCATTTTGTGTTTTAATTAATATTATTATTTAAAATAAAACACTATGTGCAAAGTATCTAAACTACTACGTGACTACCATAGTGAACGTAATGTGAACGTGAAATGGTGCATACCTGTATAGGTGTGTGTGTTCAGTTTACGCAGGTAGGAAAATGAAAGAAAGCATTCAATACCAAGTCTGTTCATGTTTCTATGCTCATGTTAATACCACAAAACTCACTATTTCAGTAAAGTAAGAATACATTTGCTTTTGAACTGCATTCATTGGCCAGCAACATCCCCAACTTTCAGGTCTCCAAGTTACAGGCCAAGACTTTAGTCAGAAATTCAGTTTATTAATGACTTATCGCAAGTCAACTAATCCTCCATGCTGAATTTATGATAAATGTTAAACACATATCATAAATGAAGGTCACAGTTCACTCATCATCCCCGTGCAGCTTCAGCATTTATGATGCAGGTTATATAAAACCCTGCTACCTGAACGGCAGGTACTCCCAGAAAAAGCTGATGTGAGTCCGTGTGCGTGGTGTTGAACAATTCTGTCAATCTGTACTAGAAGATAATCCAGTGGGACGCAAGAGGATCAGGCAGGCATCATGGCAGGTGAGTGGGGTGGGATTTGGATCCCACAAGAAATACAAAGTTAAAACGTCTTTGCTTGTTGACTTTACACTTTTGTAACTTTTTAATCCGACAGCTATAACATCAAAATGCGTAGTTTTTAAAAATGGATTAATTGGTTCAAATGTTTACATGAGTTTCACACGGATATGGTTTTAAATTGTAATTGTGTTCAAATTATATTGTCTACTAAAAACTTCTGATTGTGTGCTTTAAATGCTAACCTTTAAGTGTACTAATATTTTGGTCTAATAAAGTCGCCATTCACCTGACTATGTCTGTAACACAAAAATAACCATTTTTTTTTATTTAAAACTCTAATCACACTATTATTTTCTAAATCAAAATGTTTATTACCTTCATTTTGTTCTGCAGAAAAAGAGGAAGGAAAAGAGAAGAAGGTCAAATCGAGGGTATAATCTCTGTTTTAATGATTTCATTATGCAGTTCTAGATGATGTTATACTGTTTGTATAATTTAATGCTTCTGTGTGCTTCTAATGAACAGCCGGAGTGCTTTGGCTTTCCTGTCAGCACCTTCTTTATTGTAGTGAATGAGTTCTGTGAACGCTTTTCCTACTATGGCATGCGAGGTATGTGCGCACACACACACACACACACACAATTACAAACTATTTAAAAAGTACCTCAGCTTTGAAAGGAATATTCTTTGTTTTAAAATCCTAATCTGTAACAGCAAGTCAATACTAAGAACAAGAATTTTACCAGCTCCAGCTGATTTGAGTGCCACATGCAAGGCAGGCCCTTGAGCATGGAATATATATATATATATCATGCTACGAATAACAGTGTCTGCTGAATATAGATACATTGAACTAAATTAAAAGTTCTAAGGTATCCTTGTGTGACAAGTCTCACACAATCAATCTTTATTTATAGCACCTTTCAAACAAAAGACATAACAGGAGCACCTTCAATTCCTTTTTCAATACAGTGCTACCTCGGTCCTCTTAATTCATTCCAGAAGGCTTGCCGAGTACCTAAACCGGAAAGTTTTCCCATAAGGAATAATGTAAACTGAATGAATCCGTTCCACACCTCCAGAAAATCCACTGTATAAGGCATTATATGCTTTAATGGAGTATTGTACAGGTGCTCTCTGATGTACGATTGGGAGATGTTCCAACAAATTCATCATATGTTAAATGTATCATGAACACATGAGTTTAATATAGACTATACTGTATTATAGCTGAGCCTATTACACAGTAACACTTCCATTAAGACTTATACATTAACCTTAAGATGCATTACATTACAGATAGCTTTGGAAATTGTTCTTACATTCTTTAATACAAAGCTCAAATCAATAAAAAAATCCCCCTTGTGCAGCTGTGTTGGTCCTCTACTTTCGCTATTTCCTGCATTGGGACGATGACCTGGCCACCACCATCTTCCACACCTTTGTTGCCCTGTGCTACATGACACCCATCCTGGGAGCCATCATAGCTGATTCATGGCTGGGAAAGTTTAAGTAAGTTGGAAGTCCCATGTGTTTTGTGTGTTTACTAGTGCTTTTGAATTATTAGATGATTCATGAGTGTTAATTACACATTTTGACTTGTTCATTATGATTGATTACATTTTTGCTGTTGCTTTTCTCTCAAAAAGCGCTTCACAGATGTACAAATGGACAATAAGCTTCAATACGTTATTACTTTTTTAGTAGTTTAATAAACACAAAACCACAACAGTGATTACCTGAATGATACATATTGAATGCCAAATGTTCACTTTTATCACGGACAGCATGTGCAAGCTGTTATCTTGACAAAAATATTAATTATATTGCACGCTATCATTTTGTGAGCCCTGATATGTAAAGGTCAAGTTAAATTTATTTCTATAGCACTTTTTACAACAGGGCATTGTATCAAAGTAGCTTTACAACTATCTATATGCAAAGCTGAACTGAGCAAATCTAGGGTGACAGTGGCAAGGAAAAACTTCCTACATGTGAGAAGGAGGAAACCTTGGAAATACCAGGACTCAAAAAGGGACCCAAACTCAATGAGCAGCCTAAATTTTACATGTAAGAATTAAACTAAATTACCTAATTAATGAGTGTATAGTAATGACTTAAATAAAGAGAAGCTAAATATAAAAAATAAAATATAAAACATCATATTTAAAGAAAATATAATGAATAGACTAAATTGTAATAATAGATTGATAATATAAGATAATATAACAAATTAAAGAGAAAACAATATTATGACAATTATAATAAAATAAAGAATATTAAAAATATAAGACAATATATATAGTCAAAAAAAGAATATAATAGAGCAGCGCTTCCCAAACTTTGTCTGCAGTGCTGGATAAGAATATTTTTATATTTACCCTCCGCCTACACACACACACACACACAGCTCCGACACACACATAATTATCTTTTGCCTCCAAAGAACACTGGAATTTGTGTTAAACATAGTAATTCATACAAAACTGCAGCTTCTTATTGCACAAAACAAAATAAAGTGACATATCACCTTTATGGTGTAATTATTACAAGTGACATGCATTATATATATCCTACATTTTTACTTTGCAACATACATTTGCCTTGCAGCGCCCCCCCTGCAATACTTTCAGGGGCATGACCCCCACTTTGGGAACCACTGAAATACAGAATTTGAGAGAGTATAAGCATTATTAAATCTTTAAAACATTCACTGTAGGGCCTCCTGATACAGTCGTATGAAAAAGTTTGGGCACCCCTGATAATTTTCATGATTTTTCTTTATAAATCATTGGTTGTCCAGCTCAGCAATTTCAGGTAAATATATCATATAGCAGATGAACACCGTGATATTTGAGAAGTGAAAATAAGTTTATAGGTTTTTTACAGAAAGTGTACTTAATTTATTTCAACAAAATTAGCAGGTGCATAAATTTTTGGCACCCTTGTCATTTGATACCTTTAGCACTAATTATTTGAACACAAAATTTGTTTTTGTAAGCTCATTGACCCTTGATCTACATACACAAGTGGAATCCAACTATGAGAAAGTGTTAAGGTGGCATTGAAGTTTTTTCTCCTCTTTGCATCTTCTCTGAAGAATTGGCAACATGGGAGCCTCAAACCAACTCCTCAAATGGCCTGAAAACAAAGGTTGTTCAACATCATGGTTCAGGGAAAGGGAAAAGCTCTCTCAGAGATTTCAGCTGTCAGTTTCCACTGTGAGGAACATAGTGACGCAATGGAAGACCACAGACACAGTTCTAGTTAAGGAACTCCCGAAGTGGCAGACCAAGAAGAATCTCAGATAGGCAGAGGCGAAGGATGGTGAGAACAGTCATAGTCAAGCCACAGACCACCTTCAAAGACCTACAACCTCATCTTGCTGCAGATGGTGTCACTAATCATCGTTCAACTATACAGCACACTTTGCACAAGGAGAGGCTGTATGGGAGAGTAATGCAGAAGAAGCCTTTTCTGCAGACACGCCACAGTCACTTGAGGTGTGCTACAGCACATTTGGACAATCCAGCTTCATTTTGGAATAAAGTGCTGTGTACTGATGAAACTAAAATTGAGTTATTTGGACATAACAAGGAGCGGCACACATCCCAAGACAAACATTTGCTACCCACAGTAAAATTTGGTAGCGGTTCCATCAGGCTGCGGGACTGTGTGGCCAGTGCAGGTACTAGGAATCTTGTTAAAGTTGAGGATCGCATATTCCAGTTAATATCTCCAGATTCTTGAGAACAATGTTCAAGAATCAGTGACAAAGTTGCACCGAGGCCAACGACCCAAAACCCTGCTCAAAATCTACTAAGGCATTCATGCAGAGGAACCAGTACAACATTCTGGAATGGCCATCTCAGTCCCTAGACAAATGTGAGCTGTCCATGCTCGGAAACCATCAAACCTGACTGAACTGGAGATGTTTCTAAAGAAGAATGGTCCAAAGCACCTTCAACCAGAATCCAGACTGGAAGCTGTAGGAAGCGTTTAGCGGCTGTTATTTCTACAAAAGGAGGATCTACTAAATATTGATGTCATTTTTTTTTGGGGTGCCCAAATTTATGCAACCTTCCTAATTTTGTTTGAATAATTACTGCACACTTTCCTGTAATTCCTATAAAACTTCATTTCCTTCTCAAATATCACTGTGTTTTCATCTGCTATATGATATATTTAACTCCAGTTCTGATCTGAACAACCAATGATTTATAAACTAAAATCATGAAAATTTATCAGTGGGTGCCCACTTTTTCATACGACTGTAGACTGGGATGAACCGGTTTCTAAAGAATGAATGATGCTGTATTATGAACCCTCTCTGTGTCCTGTGTACCCTGCAGGACCATAGTTATCTGTCCATTGTGTAACACTATCGGACAATCTTTTGTAGCATCAGTGCTATCAATGACATGACAGACTCCAACATGGATGGTAATCCCGATAACATAACCATCCATGTTGTACGTAATCCCACCATAACACCACTGCCTTTCCTCCCTGTCATTACGAGTTAATGTGACTTGCGTTACTGACACTTACTGAATGTTTTCTCCTTCCAATATCAGCAACCCCTCTCCATTGTTGGTCTTGTTTCCTCATCCTATTGGAACAGGAGGTTATCAAACCCTGTGTTTCCAGCCTTTGGAGGGACCATTTGAGGATCACCAGGTTTGCAGACCACCACACGTCCCCACACACACACATACATTAAATAGAGATATATATTATATATATATATGTATGTATATATATATATATATATATATATATATAGATATATATATATATATATAATATATATCATATATAATATGTATGTATTAATATATGTCCTCTGGTCTGTCTGTCCTCTCTCTATCCTCTCGCTCTCTCTCTCTCTCCTCTCTCTCTCTTCTCTTCTCTCTCTCTCTCTCTCTCTCTCTCTCTCTCCCTCCTCTGCCTCTCTCTCTCCCCTCTCCTCCCCTTTTCCTCCTCTTTCTGCCTTCTCTACTCTCTCCTCTTTCCCCCATCCCTCTCTCTCTCATCTCTCTCTATCTCTCTGTGCCCCTTCTGCCCCCTTCCTCCTCCCCTTATTTCCTCCTCTCTGCCTCTCTCTCTCCCTCCTCCTCTTCTCCCCTGTGCGTCTCCTGGATTCTCAGAGATAGTCATAGGATGGATGGAACACTGTTACAGACCGGATACTATAGATCTAATTATAGATATGAGAGATATATATAGAGATATAGGAGATATAAGATATAATAAGATAGAAGAGAAATCAGTTAGGGCTTTGGGCCTAGATAATAGAAAACTGTAAAACTGCTTTGGGACAATGCTCCACTGAAAACAATCTTTAATGAGGAATTATACAGATTTATTACCTTATTTTCAGATATCTTCAATGTGATCTGTATATAAATATTTGTGTTTTGTGGTTTTTTTGGCCCTTAATAATTTGCTTTATAAGTGAGTAAACATTTC
>JAJAGP010000242.1:114975-144975 GCA_025084515.1 Ancistrus triradiatus | reverse complement strand
ACACACACACACACACACATACATGCATATATATATATATATATATATATATATATATATATGTGTGTGTGTGTGTGTGTGTGTGTGTGTGTGTGTGTATAATTTTAAGCTTTGTGTTAATGATTTTAAGTGTTGAGAAATCTCATTTGATTTAGTGAGCAATGGATTGAAAGTGAAAAGTAAAAGCAAAACACTTACTCTATTGGCGATCTCAGGCCTGTGGTCTGGAGCATTCAATTCCTGTTTTGCTTTCGGTTGGCTCTTTAAAAGGATTAGTTAATAAGACCCATGGAGACTTACTTGCACTAACAATATAGTACTGTTTATGTAAATCTTTGGCTGAAATGACTCGCATGACTCAACTGCTACAAACTTAAGCAACTGTGCCGAGTACCAAGCAAACAACGAGAACCGAGACAAATTCTTCTTATAATAATGCATTGCGAACCGATGTACCACTGCATATATATACTGCCTGGCCAAAAAAGGTCACCACCTGGATTTAATGAAGTAAATAGTTAATAAAAGAGCCTCCCATCAGATAATTACTGCATTGGTGATTATGTTTCAGCTGGCAACAAGTTACTTAACCCTAACTGATGCAGTGAGGTGCTTCTCATTTGTTAAACAACCATATCGTGGAAAAGATGTTAATCTGTTTCAGAAGGCTTAAAGAGTGGTTCAGGGATGTGCTGGAGGAGACTTTGTGCAGTGGAACAAATCTCCCATCATCAATACAAGATCTTGGGGAAACATGAATGCAAATCTAGATGGAAATAAATATTGTGACATTTCAGAACCTTGTGGAAATGATGTCACAGCGAATGTGTGCGGTAATCAATGCTAAAGGCGGTCCAATGAAATAGTGGTATATTGTTGAATAGTGGTATATTAGTGGTATATTAACCATATATAAATATTACCCAGGCTCTTTATTAGAACACAACAAGAAAATACAGGAAGTACTGATAGGGAAAGTGGTGTGTACAATATGAATGGAATTAATGAAGGGGGAATACGTGTTACTGCATTTTTGTGTAGCTTCTAAACATGTCTTTTGTCTCCAGAAACTGCTGATTGCTCAGGTGAAGATGGTGGTGAAGGTGCTCTTCCTCTACATCCCACTGCCCATGTTCTGGGCTCTGTATGATCAGCAGGTTAGTGCGTGCACACACACACACACACACACACACACACACACACACACACACACACACACACACACACACACACACACAAACACACAAATGTTAATTATGCTGTTATGTTATTTCTGTGTGCAGTCCTCTCGCTGGACCCTCCAGGCAACCACTATGGATGGCAACTTTGTAAGTTTGCAGTCTCACTAGTTTTTAGAGCAAAAAAGACATGCTTATTATTACATAATACGTCTTCGTAATACATAAGAATAACATAACAAAAATGTACTAAAATAAATGAATTAAAATGATTGTGTAGTGGGTCAGCAATTAGCATTGGTGTTGCAATAGGAACAAAGGTTTGTTCCTTGTCCTTATCTGTTTAGACTTCCTCTGAAACTGAAGACAAGCTCCTACAGTGACTGCATGTACTGGACTAAATAATGCTGACATGCTTATTTTTACATAGTTTTATTCAGTATTTCATTCATTTACACTATTGTCTTATATGCTATAATTTTGTATTCTTTAGTTATTATACCTGTCATAATATTACATTATCTTTAATAGATTAGTGTACATATTTAACTTTCTTTTAATTATTATATTTTTTTATATTATATTAAATATATTATTAAAGGTTCTCTCTGTGAATATTTTTTCTGTGTATTTAAACTATTACTATAATCTTATTAATTAGATTAGTTTACTTATGCTTTTTCGGGTAAATTTGTATTAATATTTGTATATCTGTTTTTAAGACTACAGAGGATAAATACATGAAATGAATGAATAATGACTTATTAATGAAATTAAATAATTAGATATTGAACATGTATGAAACTTTAAACATTTTACCCATTCCAGTGATGCTTGTGTTCAATAATTTCTTAGACACAGCTTTCTGTCTTAAACTCATTCAATTCAGCTGTACATTAAAAATCTTAATTAATTGCATTCATTTTGTTCATGGTACTGTAACTGATGCCTTTGCTTTAGAGGTCTAATATGTACTTTTGTAGGTTATACGGTTATAAGTGGCCAAAACATTTAGCTATCATTACCTTCCCTGCAGCATGGCCAACTTTCTTTCAAATATTTCTGGCTGTCCATTACCCCATGCAAGTAATGAAAGTGACTGAAAGTGTTAGCTGCTCAAGCTTTGGAAGGGATGCTGGGGCATTATGGGAAATGTAGCACCTGTAGTGAATCTGCCATCCCTGGGAGTTTCCGTCACCATGCTGAAAAACATACCGAAAAAACAACTAATATCAGAATAAAGAAATAATAATAAAGAAAACCCCCGCAAAAACAATAGTGACTTCTATAAGAGATTTTCTATTGAAAATACAATGAGCAGCTTGACTAAAAATTGTTTTTCTTCCCCTCAGGGCGGCTTTGTCATCCAGCCAGATCAAATGCAGGTAAGACCATCCGCTGAGTCTAATAGAACCTGTTTCCAGGACTGTACTTTAAAATGATCATTAACATATAATCCTATTTCCTGCATGCAGACTGTGAACGCCATTATGATCCTGATAATGGTTCCCGTTGTGGATAATCTGGTGTATCCACTCATTAAGAAGTGTGGCCTGGACTTCACGTGAGTGCTTCCTTCTTTGTCACGTTAAGGACAAAGAAAAAAGCTGCATCTGGTTTCAGACCTTCTCTTTCTTACTCCTTTATCAGGCCTTTGAAGAAGATCACCGTGGGGATGTTCTTGGCTGGGTTAGCCTTTGTGGCTGCAGCTCTGTTGCAGCTTCAGATTGATGTGAGGATCTTTGTACGCCTTACGTACCTGCGTTACCATCCGGTCTGTGGTTTTTGATGGACGTTTCTGTCGCTTTTTAGAAAACCGTTCCCAAGTTCCCCAAACCTAGTGAGGCTCAGGTGAAGTTTTTAAATATGGAGAACAACCCTCTGACTGTGTTTGTGGATGGACAGCCACACGACATGTTGCCTTTCCAGGTAGGAGAGCAACACAAGTGCTTTCTTAACGTTCTTCCTTTAATTACTCAGGGATTGTCAAGAATGTTTTGCAGTGCTCTTTAGGGTAAAGGAGTTTGTCTGTGTTAATCCCTTGTGTCTATAGTCCACAGTAGGTTACGTAACACTAGAGGAGGAGAACATGATGGTAGGAATTGGGACCGAGACTCCATTTCTCGTTGATGTGCTCCAAGGGGAACGCCAAACCTTCCTCCTCAACTCATCTGGTATTCAAGGCAGTGTAAGTGCTGCAATCTTGTGAAATGCATTGTAATATCACCAAAGAGTTGAATTTACACCATACAGTGGTATCTCGGTACCGAGCAACTTTTTCCCATAAGGAATAATGGAAATTCAATGAATCCATTCCAGAGCCCTAGAAAATCCACACTGTAGAAGGCATTATATGCATTTATGGAGTAGTATTGCACAGGTGCTGCATGATTTATGATGGGGATACGTTCCGACAAATCCATCATAAGCTGAATGTATGAGGACACATTTAACTGACATTAATTCAGTAAATTTTGTGTAACTACATTAATTAGTTAAACCAACTAATAAAGCATTTTTGTGCCTTGTTTTCAGAGCGAAGACGTGAAAACCAAACCAGAAGAGGGGAACAATGATATAAGGCTAGTTTCCTACTCACGTAACACTTCTGAATTCTGAAACATCTAAAAAAGTTAGACCAGAACTGAGACTTTAGTTCCTTATAACCTCAAATACAGTTGCTGAATACACTTGATTACTAAGGAAAAAATGCTCTATTTTAGCAAACAAGTAAGAGAAACTTCTAGATAGCAGGTCATTCATGACACACTACAAACATTACGTTTGTAAATCTTAATAACCTCACTTGTGTTTTCGTGTCTTATGTATGACAAGCTGTTTCGGATATAAACAAAGCTTAAAAATGTTAGTACTCAGCATAATGCTTCTATGCATTCTTTGCATTTTCCTCAAATTTAAGGTCATAGTTTGCTTTACTTATTGAATAATCAGCATAACAAATTTAGGCAAAAAAAATTGCAGAATTGATTAGTATAAAAATGAACATGGGTGATATAGCTCAAAAATGGGATCACTCAGTATAACCTCTCGTGAAATGCTTGGAATTTTGCATGTTTCTGAAATTTAAAGTAATATTTTTTAATACATATCAAAAAATCAGTATAACAGTTGAGAGGAAAGGGTCGTTTTTGATTTTGGAAAAAAACATACATCATACATCATAACTGATATAGCTTAAAAGTGGTATTACTCGATTCGTTTTTGCATTTTTCCTCAAATTTAATGCAATATTTTTCATTCTATATCAAATAATCAGCATAACAATTTGAGAAGTTTTTTTTTAATATTGTAAAATGATTAGTATAAAAACGAACACACACGCTGATATTGTTTGGACTTAGCAGTTGTTGCAAAGACTTTGAGGTGTGTTTTGGGTCGGTATCCTGGTGTACTACGAATCCTTTCACATTAGCATTTTCCCTACTCATCTCTCAGATTATGACACTTATTAAAACACTAATAATGTTGGTGAATGCTTGACTTTCTTCCTCTTCAAGTGCCCCCATAAATGACAGATGGGTTTTCAGGGAGACTAATAAAGTCTGAAATGTATATATAGACTGCAAAAAATCTGTTAGCAAAAAATAGAAAAAAACCTTAAACATGAGATGTTTCTATTAGGCAAAAAAATCTGCCTAATTTTACTTGGTAAGATTTCTTTAAATAAGTGATAATAATACTAAGACTAATTCTTAAATCAAGTGAGAAGCTCTGATTTTATATCTTAGGTTCAGACTGAAGAATCAGAATAACTTGACTGGTGAATTTTGTGATTAATTTAAGCCCTAAATTACTTAAAATAAGAAATTTCTAAGAGGTTGATCAAGGTAATTTTACACTTACAGCGCCTTGTAAGACAAAAATTGTCATCAGAGAAAAAAATAAGATTATTTTGCCTTTATATAAGATTATCTCACTTGCTAAGATTCGTTTTTTTGGAGTGTATTTTGAAATTAACTTTTCACTCAAATTATGTGCATTATATGAGTTGTAATGGAAAATCAAAGACAAACAATAAAAGCTATTACAGCCAAACAGCAGCACAGTGCTTAGTACTGTTGCCTCACAGCTCAAGAGATTTATGATTTAGCTACATATTGTGAGACTTCTATGATTATTTAGGAGTGCACTTTTTATGATGCTAAACTGCTAGCTGTTAACTTCCGCACTTACTTTAGCTAGCAGCATCAGGCAACAAGCATGTCCATCTTAACTAGATCTTTAATTGAATCTTTGATCTGGTTCTAGATTCGTGAACGGCTATAACACGAAGCTGATAGTGTTACTGAATGCTGGAAACTTGACTACCATCGAACCCAATGAGTTCTCTAACTATACTCTGATCAAACAGGGCAAGTACGTATCTGCACATTCAAGTATGTGTCTGGAATGCTCGTTTCTCTTTTTCCCCCACATTACCTAATCTGAAGTATTACGAGGCTCTAACTTCGTACGTGTTGCAGGAATACCTTTACCATATTGAGTGATGATGGAAACAAGTGCGAATACCCTATGAAGTTGGGTTTTGGAAGCTCCTACACACTTTTTATTCCAAGCACCTTTCATTCTGGACCTGAGGTAAGTTTTCATTGCTAGGATTAAAAAGGTTCAAGCTTGAGAAACAGCATCTGTCAAACATCCAATAGTGTAGAGCAGAGACGTTTTCAGTAGTACTTAAAAGCTTTAATATGAATTTGACAGGAATGATAGTTTTATTATTTGAATAAAAACAATTCCTAAACAATATCTATTACTAACAGTATGCGCGGTCACACAACTACAGAAATTTCCAGTTTGACCCCAACCTTTGACGTGTGTGTGTGTGTGTGTGTGTGTATATATATATATATATATATATATATATATATATATATATATACACACACACACACACACACACTTAGCATTTTATATATTATAATAAATATATACTGTGTGTGTGTGTATATATATATATATATATACACACACACATACATACACACACACACACATGCACACGTGTCTTACTACTCTCTATGGCGAACTAATAATGTCATTCTGTAAACAAGGGCGCAATCATAAATCATATATGGCATATCTTCATTCATATCTTCTCCGATAGACAATGAAGATGTTTGGGATGTTCAAAGATACACAACTTGTACCAAAATGCGTTTGACAAACTGGGCATGATAACAAGATGTTATTTTCATTTTAAGATAGCACTTAGTTCTTTTTATTTCTAGTTATTAACACTTTTTAATAGCAGGAGACTAACGTTTTTGCTTAGTAACTTATACAAGATATTGTTTTGCATTGTTAACACTTCAGAAATCAAAAAAGAATGACTTTTATTGAATCTATAAGAAATAATAGTTAAAAAATTTTAATCGTGAGCAGAGTGTGTATATATATATATGGTAAATAATATATGGTAAATAGGTGTATTATCCATAAATAAGTGTATTAACCATAATAAATAACTATAGGTAATAAAAAGCATTTCTTTTTTTATTTCTGAAGTGTAGACAATGAAAAACAATGCACATTTCTTGTATAAATGCAAATTGTTTTTGGCTGCTGAAGACTGAAGTACTGACGTATTTTGAGCCTCTAAACAAATGTACTGAACAGAAAGTTAACACGGATACATATTTGAATTGTTTGACAGCGCTTCAAATGACTGGTTGAGAATTATCATTATATATAGAGTAGCTCTACAAGTAAATTGGACCTGATTTGGCTGCATGTTGACCAGCATTACCTTAATGTACTCTGTTTTGTAACTGCCATCAGCTCAAATGTTCTTGGGATTATGAAATGACTGTTCCAAGTGAATGCAGACGTGAGTTACCTCTTGCACTTTTGTTTGTATGGTCTGTGTGCAGTGTCAAAGCACCATCCAGCAGATAGAAAACATCAAGCCCAACACCGTCCACATGGCCTGGCAGATCGTGCAGTATTTCCTGCTGACGTGTGGAGAGGTGGTCTTCTCCGTCACAGGCCTCGAGTTCTCCTACTCACAGGTACAGCAGTCTGTCTGCTGTGTATTCTAAAAAGAGTGAGACTGGCGGGGTGCTGAAATTATAACCACTCTGACATTTCAGGCCCCCAAGAACATGAAGTCAGTTCTTCAGGCCGGCTGGCTGCTGACCACGGCCTTTGGAAATATTATTGTGCTGATAGTTGCTGAGGTCGGCACACTTCCTGACCAGGTACTGAAAATAGGCTTTGTTTTTGCCTGATGAAGACGTGTTTTACCGTTTACTCCCAATTTAGTCACCGCCAGGTCTAAAACACATAATCAATCTAGGAGTTGAGGGCTGACACATGCTTCCTTTAACACTTGTTAAACCAGAATGCAGCTGAATAATATTGAAGGAAAGCACAAATCACTTTGTGTAAGGGCCAACAGATAATCATAATTCCACTGACTGCAAAACTAAGCTGGAGTTTACCCACAAAACGTAGTTGGTCAAGAAGGCATGTTACTTAAATGCACTTGACTTTTGGAATTATTTAAGGGGTCCTTGTAGTAAAACTGAACGGCAAGTCAAAAGTATTTGCACAGTAATTTGCGTTTAACTTCTGTGTTACGTTCTGCCAAAGAGGACGCTGACCGGACATTGCCATGGCAACATAGTGTTTCGTTTTAAACAATAATATTCATTAAAACAATATGAAAACATTTAATACTGTACTCCACTGTACATACAATTCAGTCATTTTTATCTTTGTACCTTTTATAAAACTTACTTACCGAAACAAATGGAACGTTACCATGTTGTTTTCTGCCTGCAATTCTCTTTTATGTCAGCAGGTGTCTCCACAATTTGCTCGTACTACTTTTCTGTCATTCAGAAGTCAATAAGATGTACATAAGGCAGATGTTTATTTCCTGTTGGAACGTTGACCCCTGTATAGCGTTTTTGGACAGAACATTGTCTCACTCCACAGCCCTAATTGAGGACGTCTGGGGCGACAGTGGGAAGGAAAAACTCCCTAAATGTTATAAGGAACAAATGTTGGGAGGACCAAGACTCAAAAAAAAGGGACTCAACCCCATTGGGCGGTTTAAATGTTACATTACAGAACTATACTAAGAAGTGTATGGTAATAGATTAAATAAAGAAATATTATACATATAATCATTCAATATAATAAACATTATATTTAAATCTAAATATAACAAGTGAAATATTAAATAAAATAAAATATATAGATCAAATAGAAATATATAGACTATCATCAATTAAAGAGGATACTATATTATGAAGAGTATAATAAAACAGAGAATATAAAACTACAGAATATAAGACGATTGTATATATAATAAAGTCAAGAATATGCGTATCAGCATTATTTAATCCAGTAAACTGAGTCACTATGTTCTAGTGTCCCTGTTTGCTATTCTATGCAAAAGTCATGCCCCTTGTGGTCAAACCTGGTACTGCTTTCTAATGCATTCAATCTGTTTTTGGGAAAGTCAATGAGGAAAAGCAGCACTAGTGGCTCAGTCATAAGAGAAAGCTTCTGGGTTCAAATCCCAGCCAGGCTTTATGCTCCCACTGAATTCTGGGTTAGGCTCCAGATCCTTGCCTACAACCCTGATCAGGACAAGCAAGGGTAAACAGTGTCTATAGGAGACCCTCAGGTGTCACGAGGGTCAGCTCGTACTAGTTTTCTGTCATTCAGACGTGAATTAGATGTACAGAAGACAGATTTTTATATCCTATTATAACGCATAATACCTTATCTGTTAAAGCCGGACGATGATCTGCTGGACGATAAACCTGTACTGGTGGTTTGTATATAAAGCTAAGGCTGCATTCCTACGCATACTATAACTCTGCACTGTGATCCGCAGTGGGCTGAATACGTGCTGTTTGCCGCGCTCTTGTTTTGCGTGTGCGTCATCTTCTCCATCATGGCTTACTTCTACACCTACATCGACCCGCACGAGATCGAATCCCATATCAGAGAGCTCACGCTGGAGGAAAAGGAAAAGAAGAAGGAGTATGAACCGTACATGAACGCAGACGAAGTGCACGCCTCAGAAATCAAGCAAACCAAGATCTGAACAACGTGCCCGGAGGCTGGAGCCTGATTTAGCCGTTCGTAATGACTCGAATAAGAGCCATTACTATGGAAGCTGCTGCTGGATTAGCCCTGAAGAACAGCGGCATGTGTGTTGGACTGCTGCCATTGGCAGATAGCTGCTGTGGTTTTGTGTGTGTGTGTGTGTGTGTGTGTGTGTGTGTAGGAAATGGTGTCATATGAAGACTGCTGTGTGTTGCTTACTCACAGAAAGCCACAGTGTGTGGGTGTTGCTGCTCTCAAATCCAATAAATAATAGTAATAGCAATGGAGTAATATTGTGAATGACTTTTCTAGACACAGTTGAGTTTGGAAAATTTGTATATAATATACATAAATTTATATATAATATATATAAAACATGTCAGGATTTTGAACTATGGAGTGCAATTAATTCATTGTTTGTATTTGATGTAAAATATAACCCTGTACATTTTTGTAATATTAGACGGCATTTCTATGTAACATTCACAGGAGCTTTCTCAATAAAGAATACCTCATAGCAGTTTGGCTGCTCTGTGTGATTCTGTAATGTTTAAAGGAATACAGTGGTGCTTGAAAGTTTGTGAACCCTTTAGAATTTTCTATATTTCTGCATAAATATGACCTAAATCATCATCAGATTTGAACACAAGTCCTAAAAGTAGATAAAAGAGAACCCAGTTAAACAAACGAGACAAAAATATTATACTTGGTCATTTATTTATTGAGGAAAATGATCCAATATTACATATTAGTGAGTGGCAAAAGTATGTGAACCTTTGCTTTCAGTATCTGGTGTGACCCCCCTGTGCAGCAATAACTGCAACTAAACATTTCCTGTAACTGTTGATCAGTCCTGCACACCGGCTTGGAGGAATTTTAGCCCATTCCTCCGTACAGAACAGCAGCTTCAGCTCTGGGATGTTGGTGGGTTTCCTCAAAATTAACTGCTTGCTTCAGGTCCTTCCACAACATTTCGATTGGATTAAGGTCAGGACTTTGACTTGGCCATTCCAAAAAATTAACTTTATTCTTCTTTAACCATTCTTTGGTAGAACGACTTGCATGACCCACCTTCTCTTGAGATTGAGTTCATGGACAGATGTCGTTGAGAACTCTCTGATATAATTCAGAATTCATTGTTCCATCAATGATGCCAAGCCGTCCTGGCCCAGATGCAGCAAAACAGGCCCAAACCATGATACTACCACCACGTTTCACAGATGGGATAAGGTTCTTATGCTGGAATGCAGGGTTTTCCTTTCTCCAAACACAACGCTTTTCTTTTAAACCAAAAAGTTCAATTTTGGTCTCATCTGTCCACAGAACATTCTTCCAGTAACCTTCTAGCTTGTGCACATGATCTTTAGCAAACTGCAGACGAGCAGCAATGTTCTTTTTGGAGAGCAGTGGCTTTCTCCTTGCAACCCTGCCATGCACACCATTGTTGATCAGTGTTCTTCTGATGCTGGACTCAAGAACATTAACATTAGCCAATGTGAGAGAGGCCTTCAGTTGCTTAGAAGTTACCCAGGGGTCCTTTGTGACTATTACACGCCTTGCTCTTGGAGTGATCTTTGTTGGTCGACCACTCCTGGGGAGGGTAACAATGGTCTTGAATTTCCTCCATTTGTACACAACCTGTCTGACTGTGGATTGGTGGAGTCCAAACTCTTTAGAGATGGTTTTGTAACCTTTTCCAGCCTGATGAGCATCACCGACTCTTTTGCTGAGGTCCTCAGAAATCTATTTTGTTCGTGCCATGATACACTTCCACAAACGTGTTGTGAAGAGCAGACTTTGATAGATCCCTGTTCTTTAAATAAAACAGGGTGCCCACTCACACCTGATTGTCATCCCATTGATTGAAAACACCTGAGTCTAATTTCACCTTCAAATGAACTGCTAATCCTAGAGGTTCACATACTTTTGCCACTCACTAACTATCATTTTTCTCAATAAATAAATGACCCGGTGTAATATGTTTGTCTCATTTGTTTAACTGGGTTCTCGTTATCGACTTTTCGGACTTTTAGGAATTTATTTTAGCTACACCCCTCGTTACTAGGTGCTTTCATACTAAGGGTGGGGAGGAATCGATTCTCTGATGAATCGTGAAAGGAATCAAATGAGTCTTTCTAGAGTAGAGTTGGCTCATGCTCTTGTCAACTTGATGTAAGGTGGTCAGAACAGCTGTCACAAGTCAAGTCTTTTTCTCATCTTGACATTCCAATAGAAAACAATCTTGTTTCATATTATCCTAAATCTTGGCTCATGAAAAAGTGACGTGAACATTGTCGGCAACAAACAGGTGAGCTTTCTCCAGTGCCAAACGGGAAATTCCATGGTATCTTGATAGTACAGGTAGAGGTGATTTTTACACTTCAGTAGGTACAGACCTACAGGGATCTGACTAAATAATGGAAACACATTTACTGTTTTGTATATTTACCAGAGTTCTGTGCAAATTACCGCACTCCAAAATGCAAAGGAAATGATAAACACATATAAAAATGCATTGACAGAACACAGAAATTGAATACTGCATAGAAAATAATGAAACGTGTTTCCATTGGATCTTTAGATACCATTACAGGACTTAAATTAAATTCAGTCTGTGACTAAAAACTGTGACTTCACATCAGAGTTTAGAGTCTAATAAAAGTCTGTTGAGTCTTCTAGTGTATCATTAGCATGAAATATCTCCGAGACGGAACACTGTACTGTTATTGTGACTCCAAGGTGCACAACACAGCACGAAAGCCCTGGTTCTCGATGACTGAATACAGATGTAGATCCCTTGCAATAAAAGCTGCGATACAATTTGTAGCTCGCTTTGCTTTTTCCGAGTGGGGTGGAAGTTTAGACAGACGCTTTAAACATAATGTCTCTTCAGAAATTAAATGGATTTGGCGCTCAATTTAAAAGACAGGGGTACTATACTTGACCTATGTTGACTAGCAAAATGTGTCTCAGTTCTCGTCGTTTGCTCGGTACTCGGCCCACTTGCTTAAACTTGTACGAGTTGAGTCGCATGCCTCGTTTCAGATGAAACCCGATTCCAGACTCATGATTCAGTAGTTTTTCTTTATTTTTACATCTACAGTAGTTATTAGTGCAAATCAGTCTCTATGGGTCCTAAAATGTTAGTTTATAAGACCCAACCGAAAGCAAAACAAACTGAATGCTCCAGAACACAGGCTGCAGTTAGCTTAGCAGCTACGCTAGCGCACCGAGTTTATCAATAGAGTACGTGTTTTGCTTTTACTTTTCACTTTCAATCCATTACTCACTAAATTACAAGATTGTTCAGCACTTTACTAGAAAACAAGCTTTTTGTTAATGATTTTGACCAACTGTAGGTTAAGTGTTAATGTATAATAGGCTCCTCTAGGATACAGTACAGACTATATTAAACTCAGTAATTGGGCGGCATGGTGGCTAGCACCGCCGCCTCACAGCATGAAGATCCTGAGTTCAATCCCAGGGTGGAGTGGCCTAGGTCCTTTCTGTGTGGAGTCTGCATGTCCTCCCCTTGTCTGCATGGGATTTAGTCAGCCACAGATTGTGCAAGTTTTCCTACTTAGAAAGACGAGAGAGGTCTGTAATTTTCATCATAGGTACACTTCAACTATGAGAGACAAAATGACAAAAACTTTTTTCCAGGAAATCACAGTGTAGGATTTTTTAAGAATTTAATTGTAAATCATGGTGGAAAATAAGTATTTGGTCACCCACAAGCAAGCAAAATTTCTGCCTCTCACAGACCTGTAACAACTTCTTTAAAAAGCTCTTCTGTCCTCCACTCGTTACCTGTATAAAAGACACCTGTCCACAGGCCTCTCATCTTTCTAAGTAGGAGAACTTGCACAATCAGTGGCTGATTAAATACTTTTTTACCCCACTGTATACATGACTAGTCTTGAGGTAACCTTGTGTATAGATGTAAGCTTGTGTGTGTCGCTGAAATGGCCTCTGATGCTGATTGCAATGTTTAATATACCAAAAAAACAAACAAAAAAACCCTCTGATTCATGATGCATTTGACTTATGATGGATTTGTTGAACATATCCCCTTTGTAAATCAGGGAGCACCTGTACAATACAACTCCGTTAATGCATATAATGCCTTATACAGTGTGGGTTTTCTGGTGGTCTGGAACGGATTCATTCAATGTACAATGGGAAAAATGTTCTCTGTACTCGCTGTTTTCAGTTCTTCGACAAGCTTTCTGGAACGAATGTAGGACGAGAACCGAGGTACCGCTGTATGTGTGTTCTATATCTTTCACCCTTTTTCTGTTTTCAGTTCAGAAAATGTCACGACTAAATGTAAGGCTGCAGTATGTGAAAACAAACTGTTAGGTGATTTATACTTCCTGTAGAACAAGCACGTACGAAAGAACCACATTCGACCGTGATAGGATAAAGAGCATCATTTATGAGTAAACCGCATTTTATATTAAAATGTACATTTGATAAAAAGGCAAGGCAATCTCAGTAATGGCCATTTCCGAGGTGTTGCTCTTTAAATATTTACCCTCTGTCTCTCTCTCTCTTTTTTTTTGTTTAAACTAACGATATCTAAGCGCGTGGCCATCTACACAGTGATTCGTCTGCAAAAATCCATACTTCAAACGTGTGTAAAACTAAGACTATATACACATCTGTACACAGATCCAGCCCCTGCGCCTGCTCTCGCTCCCCCTGGATTCCTAATCTGCTCCGTGCAGCTTACCTGACATTTCAGTAGAATAACTGCAGTCTCCTTTAGCGCGAGGGCTCGGATACAGATACGCACTCCCGATACACACAGATGTGTCCGTTCTCGTTTGCATACATGCTGTTTGAGCCATGCATGCTAGTTTGTACAGTTGGGGTTCTTGTTTTTTTTTTAAGTGCTTTCTGCTCGCTGATGTCATGACACCTGCAGAAGCTTCCAGAAATGATGCGATATGCCACACACTGCTGTGCAGTCCACACACACACACACACACACACACACACACACACGGATCTTGCAGGATGCCTGTTGCACCCACGCACACTGGTGCCCCATCTACAGGAAGCTTGACATGTCTGAAACGGTCAGTCGAAGCAGCCGGAAGGACCCGGGGTGCTCCGGGACAGAGGTTGCTGGTGTTGGGATTGGTTGAACTCATGGCTGGGGGTTGGGCTGCAATGTGATGGACAAACCCAGCAGGACAATCACTGATGGGAAGAGGTAGGCGTCCTGGCTCTGGAGAACCTTTGGGAAGACAACAGTGTGTAAGAGTTTATCCTGACAGAGCAGTCAATAAAATACTTTTTTTTCCCTCTGTGGATCCTAAAAAGTTTAGTATTGGCAGCAAACCGAATGAGAAACAGGAACTGTATCCTCCAGAACACAGGCTGCAGTTAGCCAACAGAGTTCACCAATAGAGTAAGTGTTTTGCTTTTACTTTTCACTTTCAATCCATTACTAACTAAATTACAGGAAATTTTAACACTTTATTATAAAATAAGCTTTGTGGGAATGATTTTGGCCAACTGTATGTTAATGTAAGTGTTTTAAACATGAACTTACTTATTACTTATCAAGACCACTCTACCAAACACTCGTTAAACTCCTCGGTTCATTATACATTTAACTTCTGATAGATTTGTCAGAACATATCCCCATCATAAATCAGGGAGCACCTGTACGATACAACTCCATTAATGCATATAATGCCTCATACAGGGTGGATTTTCTGGGGGTCTGGAACAGATTCATTCAATTTACATTATTCCTTATGGGAAAAATTTGCTCGTTACTCGCCATTTTCGGTTCTCCACAAGCCTTCTGGAACGAATTAACAGTGAGAACCGAGGTACCACTGTTTAAGCTTTTAAACAAAACTATAATAATATTTAGTCCAAGCAATTAAAAGAAAGTACTAGAAAGGATTTAGAGTTTTACAATTGTAAACAAAATGCTCTATTGTAGCTTCACTACATCTTCAGTGACTACGTGAAACATTTTTTTTCATTTATGAAGAATAACAATCCAAAATAAAGTGTACTTTACTTGTATAAAAATTTAAGCAAACACAATATACTCCCCTGCAATTAAAAGAAATCAGGATTCTCACTGAGAATGGGATGTGCTTCTCTGAGCATAACACCTTCTGGTGTTTCAAAAATGCAATTGCATTAGATGGCATAGTAAACAAGAACGCATAACGCAACTCCATGATGCACACTGTCCCATTTTGCACTTCGTTACACCCCTAGGAAATGGTGTAGTACGATTCGAGTCCCAGCACTGCCAAGTTGCCTGTGGTTGGTCCTTGAGCACGGCCCTTAAACCACAAATGTTTGGACTGTACCTTGTAAGACTATATCAGTTACATGACTCAGGCAGTAATCGGATTTCTACTTTGCAACCAGCCAATAACCTCATAGAAATGTGTGACAAACTTTGAACTTCAATATTGAATAATCATATTATTCATTTTCTTGTGTATATACTACATATCAGAATCTCCAAAAAGCATTCGATAGCCGTTTTGCTGCCTTTAATTCCGGGGCTGCCAAATCCAGCAAGAAATACACAGCCAAATAATGCCAGATCTACAGAAATACGCAGACCTGGCAACCAAGTTTTTTGACACTAGCCGCTCTGTGCACACGCGTAGATTGCCAAATCTGATCGGATAACAGCTATACATGCTATTAGTACTCCGAATACTGGGTAAAATACAGCTCTCTTTATCGGATTACTTAATCTGATTTCTAGATTGGAGTATTCTGTATCAATTACCACTTGAATAATCAGATAACTGCAGAAACCCGATCATTCTCAGATTATTAAGTGCATATATACACACTCAATGTTTTTTCTAACACCTTATAACACCTAATGGGCCTAATCAGCAGCACAGGGAACAAGGTGGGACCCATCCCCATAAATCATACAAAAATGACCAAACATATATTACAACATTACAGCTCCATTTCTGGATGATTTTTTTTATTTACTGTCTAATTAAACTAATTCTAAAGTATGTAGTCTCTGAGAACAACAAATCAGATTTACCGTTCTAGCCTCTGTATCAGCTGGGTCACCATGGCATCAGAAATCCCTGGATATGCCTCCTCAGCAAGAAAAATGGCCTCTCCCAACTCGTCTAACACTTCAGGCTTCACTGCCCCCTCCTCACCCCTCTCCTTTAGCTGTACAGACAAACACAAAACACACATGTTATTAAGAAATATTATTCACCACTACAGTTCCATTGTATTTCTAATTAAGGATCCAGGGCCTTGTTTTGAATCATAAGGCACAATAGTACTTGGTTCCTGACCAGAACTGTAGCTAATCAGGAACCCATGACTGTACTTGGAGTGTATTTGGATTGGAGTCGTTTTACCAACTACTTGAGAAACTGAATGACTTTCCTTAACTGCCATTAAAAATTCATGACCAGTGCTGGTTTTGAAAAACCTTACATTAAATATCAGAACCAAAACCCAATGTTCTACACAGAAAGCTTTCACTTCACAAGGAATTGCTTCCTGTTTAGTTCTTCCTCCCAACTTTAGCATTTATTTATAACCTTTTCTACCCAATCTCCATTTTCTCCATCTCTCTGCTCTCAATCTCCAGTCCACCTTCTCCTTAAGATCCTTTCAACCCCATCACCAACTTCCTTTCAAACACCAAAGCCATTTCCACTACCAATCCATCTATTACTGCTCTTTATTCTCATTTCCTGCTGCTACCATTTCTCCTCCTTCTGAATCTTTTCACTTCCATTTTTCTCCAACTCCTTCTCTTTCAACTTCCTTCAACTTGACCTTCCATCTCCTTCCTCCTCCAACTCCCTCCTTCCACTTCTGTCTGTCTCCAACTGCTTTATTTTTCCTCCCTTCAAATTCCTCCTCCTTCAATTTCTCCTTCCTTCTCCACCTCCGTCCTTCTCTGCCTCCTACCTTCCTGCAACTTCATCCTTCACTTCTCCTTCCCTCTCCACCTCCTTCTCTCAACTTCTCCTTATTTCTCCACTTCGCCTTCCCCTTCTCCACCTCCTTCCTACATCTCAGTCTTTCTCCTTCCTTCCCCTTCAATTTCAACTTCTCTTTCCTTCTACACGTTGTCTTCACTCTCCACCTCCTTCCTTCAACTTCTCCTTCCTTTCACACATCCCCTTTCCCTCTCCACTTCGCCTTCGTGCTCTACCTTCCTTCCACCTCTCCTTCCTTCTCCATCTCCTGAGTTCAACTGCCCCCACCCCCACCCTTATCCACCTCGTTCCTTCCTTCATCTCCTTCTTCTCCAAAACTTCATCTCCTTCTCATTCCTTCTTCACTTCCTTCCTTCGCCATCTCTTTCCTTCTCTGTTACCTTCAATTTCTAGTGCACTTTCTCCATCATCTCCATCTGCTTCATCTCCCTCTCCTCAATCTCAGCCTTCTTTATTTCAACCTTCTCCATCTTCTCCCTGTCTTCTTTTTTTCTTCCTCTCCTCAAACTACTCCTCTGACCCCATATAACTCTCTCTCTCTCACATCACAATCTACTCCTCCTCAATCATTCATCATCCAATTCCCATGAATTTCCATCCTCGGCTCCATATCCTTTGATCACCGTCACCAACCCCAATACCATCTAATCAGTCTTTCATCCACCTTCCTCTTCTTGATCTCCATCTCGTTCTACTAGTATTTCTCCATCTCCTTCAACTACTCTCACTTTCATCCCATTCTTCTTCATCTTCATCTACTACTCCCAATTCTTCTTCTAGATGCGTGTTGAAAAAACAGTTCCCTACAAAGCTTCTGACCTTTTTTTGTTTTTTTGTCCCCAAACAAAAAAAAAAAAAATCCCAACAACAAAGCATGTAATTTCACCAGGAGTGTTTAAACTCTTATTTTATCGTAACAGTAGTCAACACTGAAAAAAGAAACCTAAACATATGTATGATAAAATGTCATCTACATGTTTTTGTTTGTGCCAGTTATTATTTGTTTACTTCTCTATTCTGCTTTGAGAGCGTGAAAGCCTAATTTTTCTCACTTATCTCACCCTCCTACTCTACAAATTAGTCTGAGAGCCTAAAGCCTCTCTACATTACTTTAATATCCATTAAAAATAAATAAGCAGCATCACCCACTCCACAACAGACTAATCCTGAAGAGGGAGCGATTAATGCTTTAAGGACACGGTCCTATAATGTGGCTTTTAAAAATCTGTCTGAGCACTAATTAGCTCTAAACTCACTAAACTCCTCCTCAATAGATGACTCATTTCACAACCTCAAGTCAGAAAATTTGGGACAGAATGGAAAATGATGTTGCTCCAAGAGTTCAATGTACATTAAAGTGTACGCAGAAGTGTAAATGACCTTTGAAAATGACACTGACCCAACCCCATACCATGACAGGCTTTTGGACCTGTTGCTGATAATAGTCTGGATGGTCCATTCCATCTTTGGTCTAAAGCACACGACGTCAATTTCTCCCAGAAAGATCCGGAATACTGATTCGGCTGACCACAATACACGTTTCCACCGTGTAATGACCATACCAGATGCCTCTGAGCCCAGAGAAGTCTATGTCGATTCTGGACATGGCCAACATAAGGCTTCTTTTTTTGCAGAGTAATGTTTTAAGTGGCATTTGTTAATGTAACTCTGTATTGTAGTGCTTGATAAAAATGTTTGATAAAGTAATCCCTTGCCCATGTGGTTCTATCAGCTATTGATGAATGATGGTTCTTGATGCAGTGCCGTCTGAGGGATCGGAGATCATGGGTCTTCAGTTTAAGCCTGCATCCTTGCCCTTTACACTGTGAAATTCCTCCAGATTCCTTGAATCATTTAATGTAAATCACTTCCAATCTTTCTTTGAGGAACACTGTGTTTAAACATTTTAATAATGTAAGGGAGTAGATACAGCATTTGTACCAAATCATGACTATAATCACCTGCTTGTAATCGCATCATTATCTCATCACTAGCCCTAAACTGCCTCCGTTACAACCTTGTAAAAATGTATTGCAGGAATGAAATGGATGTTTATTAACAAATGAAATAAAGTTCGCCTGGCAAAACATGAAACATCTTGGGTTCTTACTGTCTAATACAAGGAAAAGTAAATGTAAGTTGTTGTTTTTTTTATTTGCATTTTCCATACTGTCAGAACTTTTTTCTGATTTGGGCTTGTAAGGTTACCACCAATTACATGATTAACCACTTCATGATTAACCACTGAATAAACACAAGTTTAGGTTATTTATTGAGAGGGGTTAAGTGAAAGGTGTATGCAGGAATAAGAAGCCATTAAGGAAGACCTCTACATCCATTTCTGTCCTGCTCCCTATTTGTTTTAGTTTGGACAGCAGGTTAGGCCATTAAAATACCCTGTACATTACACCTGGAATTTTGGGAATTAGGAGTTCAGACAGCAGGATCTGATTCTACTTTAATTGATAGTGACTTACAGTGTGGGTTAAAATGACATATGTTATTGATTTTCTGAATTTGAATTACTCAAACAGTTTTGTTACAAAAAAGACTCTAAAATATGTGAAATGTTTGAATTTTTGCAATGTTTGCATTGAATTTGCTGCAAGTTCAGGTCACATTATTGACTGACCTCTGTTAAGACTGGAGTGATAACTGTAGACAGATCCTGTGACAGCGGCCTCTGAACAGCATCCTGCATATAGAAAGAAAAAAGAAAGAGAAACACACACACACACACACACACACACACACACACACACACACACACACACACACACACACGTATTATCAGAAACTGGGAAGCCAAAACATTTACCATTCACGAAAAGTAATGCAATGTTAATAATCTACAAGATGGTGGCACCCTTAAAGGCTGGGTAAGTGCTCAACGCAAAATACAATTCCAGTGTCAATCCTGACTTACGAATTATCCTAAAATGTCTAAGGAAAATGACATTCCTAACAGCGTTGCGTTCACTGACACCATGTCTTTATTTGCACAGTCCATAAAATGGATAAATGCGTTCTAACTTTTTTGCCTTGGTCAACTTTAAAGCTTTATGATTTACCTGCTCTGCTGCCACATTGGCTCCATTCTGCAGCTTTTTAAGGTCTTTCTCCCGAAGGGTGAAGATCCACTCATCATTGCTAAAATCATTCCCCCCAGATGCCTGTCCATCCGCTTCTCTGAAAGCAAGATGGAGACAATGGCAAAGGACATCAATTTTTAGTTTAAGCATTTTTGACATAATGTAATATCTGAGAAGTTATCAAAGGTATTAGCAGGTAGAGCTCCACAGTCTCACCAGCATATCTTAAAAAGTGCAGTTAGAAAATTGTTGGACAGACAATACAAGTATTTAGATCACTAACAACTGCTAATAAACTACAGTACTGTGCATGTTCTATTGTTTTAGCAATGGTATAATAATAATAATAATAATAATAATAATAATATTTACACACACACACACACACACACACATACATACATACATACATACACACATATACACATATACACACAGTTGAGCAAAAAAGTATTTGGTCACCCACAAACAAGCAAGACTTCTGGCTCTCACAGACCTGTAACAACTTCTTTAAGAAGCTCTTCTGTCCTCCACTCGTTACCTGTATTAATGGCACCTGTTTGACCTCGTTATCTGAATAAAAGACACCTGTCCACAGCCTCAAACAGTCAGACTCCAAACTCAACCATAGCCAAGACCAAAGAGGGCTGCACCAGGCTGGGAAAAGTGAATCTACAATAGGCAAGCAGGTTGGTGTGAATAAATCAACTGTGGGAGCAATTGTAAAAAAATGGAAGATATACAAGGCCATTGATAATCTCCCTCGATCTGGGGCTCCACGCAAGATCTCATCCCGTGGGGTCAAAATGATCATGAGAACAGTGAGCAAAAATCCCAGAACTACATGGAGGGACCTGATGAATGACCTGCAGCGAGCTGGGACCAAAGTATCAAAGGCAACCATCAGAAACACACTACACCGTGAGGGACTCAGATCCTGCAGTGCCAGGCGTGTCCAACTGCTTAAGCCAGTACATGTCCAGGCCGTCTGAATTTGGGCAGAGAGCATATGGAGATCCAGAAGAGGATTGGGCATGTTGTGGCATTTCATAGCTTTTCTGAACGAGTTCAAGTGCAGTTCATACATGCTCAAAGTGAACAGTTCACGTTCAAAGTTCACAATTTTAATTCTGAACTAGTTCAAAGTTCAGTTCATTTTACTTTTTTTGTGAGATATTCAAATAAATACTTTTTTCACACTACAAGCTAGAAATCACTATACGTTCTTTGAAACTGCTCATTGTAGACATTTGCTCATGACACTGCAATTGTGTACGCGGCATTGCTATGCCTACCCCGCTCTGCTGCAATTCATCACGGGTAACGTCGTGCGGAAGCCAGTATGTTATTAACTAGCCAGTATGTTAACTATTCTCAGCCGGACACTATGTTGCCCGCAATGCATTGCGCACACAATGTCAAAACCATTTCTGTCTGATGATACATGATTTAAGCGGCACCAGCGAGAATACAGGAGGTAGGAACTTTCTCTCGTTGCGTTTCAAAAGAGAAAACAGATGTCACTCAGTTTTCAATGGAAAACAAATTCCAACGTTCATTTACAGTGATGTCTGCCGTTCATGACACATAATGTGAACTAATTCACGTTCAAGTTCTTTATTAAAAAATGTGTTGCGTTCAGTTCACGTTCACGAAAAAATGAGCTTGTTCAATGAACGCGTTTTCTTTGAACTCGTTCACCCCACGGCACAACCTGGGATTGGGAAATAATCAATGTGGTCCAGATGAAACCAAAATAGAACCATTTTGCTAAAAACTCAACTGGTCGTGTTTTGAATGCTGAGTTTGCATCCAAACACACCATGCCTATCTGTGAAGCATGGGGGTGAAACATCATGGCTTTGTGCTGTTTTTTTTCTGCAAAGGGGACAAGATAACTGATCCGTGTTAAGGGAAGAAGAACGGGCCCCATGTATCCGTGGACTTTACGTCAAAACCTCCTTCCATCAGTGAGAGCATTGAAGATGGAACGTGGCTTGGTATTCCAGCATGACAATGATCCCAAACACACCGCTCGGGCAATAAAGGAGTGGCTCCGTAAAAAGCATTTCAAGGTCCCGGAGTGGCCTAGCCAGTCTCCAGACCTCAACCCCATAGAACATTTGTGGAGGGAGTGGAAAGTCCGTGTTGCCCAGCGACAGCCCCAAAACATCACTGCTCTAGAGGAGATCTGCATGGAGGAATGGGTCAAAATACCAGATACAGTGTGTGCAAACCTGGTGAAGACTTACAGGAAACTTTTGACCTCTGTCATTGCCAACAAAGGCTTTGTTACAAAGAATAAAACTGAACTTTTGTTAGTGACCAAATACTTATTTTCCACCATAATTTACAATTAAATTCTTTAAACATCCTACAATCTGATTTCCTGGATTTTTTATTTCTCATTTTGTCTCTCATAGTTCAAGTGTACCTATGATGAAAATTACAGACCTCTGTCATCTTTCTAAGTAAGAGAACTTGCACAATCAGTGGCTGACTAAATACTTTTTTGTTCCTCTGTATATCTCAATCAGTCTCTTGTAAGAACACAACCAGGAAAAAATGGAAATGTGTAGGTAGTATTTCAATAAGAAAATAAAACCCACAAAAAAACCCAGCAATACTAGCATCTGGCAGCTTCATCAGGATATCAATATGACCCATCTACAGTCTGAAAAAGCTTGATCAGAAATGGTGATTTGGAAGGGTATGAGCCAAGAAACCACTTTTTCCAGAATGGGAACAGGGTTAAAAGGCTAAGATAAGCAAAGCTCACAAAAACTGGAATGAAGATCAGTGAAAAAGAGCATTACAGAGGGAGTCCAAATTTGAAATATTTGGGTCCAATCGTCAACAATAACTTATTTATGGTCATTACACCATTGCGAAAACAACTAATCTAATGGTGGCCTAAAACATTTGCACAGTACAGTATGTTCACTGATTCATCAGAGTCGTGCATTCAGTAGATCATGGTTCTGAATTGCATTCATGGTTACTGCATCTGGGCTTTCCAACAGTTAAGGAAAGACGAAATGTTCTGAAATCTTGTGGTCGAAAATGCAATTGGAGTTTCCACATGTAACCTGATTTGACAACTAGGCAGGATATGATGAGAGATGACTCAAGACAAAGAGGAAAGGAAAAAGCTGCACAAAAGGAGAAGAACGGAGGGGGAACCATGCGTCTGTGACCCTTTAATGCTGAGGGAAGAACGTACGAGTCTGAATCGTCTGAGCTGGACTCTTCTCTGCACTGCTCGGCCTTCCACTGTTTGTATCGGTCGATGAGCTCAGTCAGGTAGGACGTCTTCTTAGCATGGCGCACAATCAGCTTGTGCTTCAGCAGCTCTTTAGCTGTTGGTCTCTAAAAGAGAATGAAAGAGACATGAATACCTCCTCCTACAAGCACTATTTATCTAGCACCAACATAATAAAAATGCTTGTTTATATACGGTATATATACACTTTATTAGGTACACCTGTTCAACTGCTTCTTAACGGAAATATATAAATCGGCCAATCACATGGCAGCAACTCAATGCATTTAGGCATGTAGACATGATCAATACAAAATATTGAAAAATCAGCCAAGCATCAGACTGGGGTGGAAAGGAGATTTGGGTGACTGAATGTGGCGCTATAGTATTTTCACACATTGGGCTCCTTGATACCAACCAAGCATTGTTTAAATGGCACAGCCTACCTGAGTATTGTTGTTAACCATGTGTATCCCTTTACAACCACAATGTACCCATCTTCTACATGAAACATTACAAAGCTCACATCATCTCAAACTGGTTCCTTGAACGTCACAATGAGTTCACTGTACTCAAATGTCCACATTCACCATATCTCATTCCAATAGAGCACCTTTGGGATGTAGTGGAATGGGAAATTTGCTCCATGGACCAAAATCTCTGAGATGTTTGCAGCACCTTGTTGAATCTATGCCATAAAGACTATTTTGAAGGCAAAAGGGTGTCCAACCTGGTACCAGCAAGGTGTACCTAATAAACTGGCCAGTACGAATGTGTGTATTAACCCAAAATGAGTCCCATTACATCTTCAAAAAGGACACTTACGAAACTGGGCTCCTTGTTCAAACAGGCTTCCACAAACTCTTTCAAAGGTTTGCTGTAGTTGCCCTCCAGTGTGGGAGGGTTGTTCTTTGGGATGAGAAAGAGCACCTTCATGGGGTGCAGGTCAGAGTGTGGCGGCTCACCTTTAGCCAGCTCGATCGCCGTGATCCCTAAAGACCAAATATCGGCCTGCAGCACAGAGATGAAAAGGGAGAGGAAACACAGATAGAGGAATCTTTATCGTTTGCCAGTACATGAAATACTCAATATCCATTAGTGTCAGTTTTCATGTAGTCAAGTATGTATTACAGATACTAGAGATACTAGACTTTGGTGTCGATTTTTATATAGGTCACGCAATTCTTGGCTGATTAGACGCCATCTGCTTCAAATTCAACACAGGGAGAACCACTGCCAATGATTTACCATTTTGACCAGTTTCATCAATGATTTTTTGTTTACTTCTTTATCTATGAGAAAGCCATTGAATTAGTCACAATGGAGGATCCACATGTTTACTCGAGACAAAGCAAGTTCACATACACTTAATAATCTTATAACTCCAAAAAATCCGATCAACGAGTTTACTTGAGTAATCAGATAATAGGAAACCTTCGGAATTACATGACTCAGGCAGCAATAGGATCTATACTAATCTCAGAAACGTGACAAACTTCAAACTTCATTAATTACATAACGAAATTCGTCAGTCCTCGAGCATGCACTAACGTTTCCACAAATGTGTTTGCTAGCCGTTTCGCCGAGTTTAATTCCGAGGTTGCCAGGTCCTGTGAGAAAATAAACCACCAGCTAAATGAATAAAATTCCCCAAACAGTCAAGCATCTTTAGGGCGTACTCACACTGAGCACGGTTGGCTTGAAACGCGCCAGAGAGTACACTAAACGTACAGACTAAGCGACGCACTGATTTTCGGCTTCTCGTGCTGCCTGTTTAAGGAGATTTTTACAAAGGCGGCTGACGCTGTACAGTGGTGCTTGAAAGTTTGTGACCCCTTTAGAATTTTCTATATTTCTGCATAAATATGACCTAAAACATCATCAGATTTGAACACAAGTCCTAAAAGTAGATAAAAGAGAACCCAGTTAAACAAATGAGACAAAAATATTATACTTGGTCATTTATATATTGAGGAAAATGATCCAATATGAGATATTAGTGAGTGGCAAAAATATGTGAAACTCTAGGATTAGCAGTTAATTTGAAGGTGAAATTAGAGTCAGGTGTTTTCAATCAGTGGGATGACAATCAGGTGTGAGTGGGCACCCTGTTTTATTTGAAGAACAGGGATCTATCAAAGTCTGCTCTTCACAACACATGCTTGTGGAAGTGTATCATGGCACGGACAAAGGAGATTTCTGAGGACTTCAGAAAGAGAGTTGTTGATGTTCATCAGGCTGGAAAAGGTTACAAAACCATCTCTAAAGAGTCTGGACTCCACCAATCCAAACCATTGTTACTCTCCCCAGGAGTGGTCGACCAACAAAGATCACTCCAAAAGCAAGGCGTGCAATAGTTGGTGGGTTCACAAAGGACCCCAGGGTAACATCTAATAATAATGTTAATGTTCATGATTCCACCATCAGAAGAACACTGAACAACAGTGGTGTGGAAGAATGTTTTGTGGATGGATGTGACCAAAATATAACTTTTTGGTTTAAAAGAAAAGCACTATGTTTGGAGAAAGGAAAACACTGCATTCCAGCATAAGAACCTTATCCCATCTGTGAAACATGGTGGTGGTAGTACCATGGTTTGGGCCTGTTTTGCTGCATCTAGGTCAGGACGGCTTGCCATCATTGATGGAACAATGAATTCTGAAATATATCAGAGAATTCTAAAGGAAAATGATAGAACATCTGTCCATGAACTTTTCTCAGGAGAAGGTGGGTCAAGCAGCAAGACAACGACCCTAAGCACACAAGTCGTTCTACCAAAGAATGGTTAAAGAAGAATAAAGTTAAATGTTTCGGAATGGCCAAGTCAAAGTCCTGACCTTAATCCAATGGAAATGTTGTGGAAGGACCTGAAGTGAGCAGTTAATGTGAGGAAACCCACCAACATCCCAGAGCTGAAGCTGTTCTGTACGGAGGAATGGGATAAAACTCCTCCAAGCCGGTGTGCAGGACTGATCAACAGTTACAGGAAATGTTTAGTTGCAGTTATTGCTGCACAGGGAGGTCACACCAGATACTGAAAGCAAAGGTTTACATACTTTTGCCACTCACTAATATGTAATATTGGATCATTTTCCTCAATAAATAAATGACTAAGTATAATATTTTTGTCTCGTTTGTTTAACAGAGTTCTCTTTATCTACTTTTAGGACTTGTGTTCAAATCTGATGATGTTTTAGGTCATATTTATGCAGAAATACTGTACAGAAAATTCTAAAGGGTTCACAAACTTTCAAGCACGACTGTATATTCTCGTTCAGTCAGAGTATCAAACCAGTATTAGTGACTTTGTCACCCTGCTCACCTTTGAGTCGTAGGCAGACTGCTTGATCACCTCTGGTGCCATCCAAAAGGGCGTCCCCACAAACGTGTTCCTCTTGATCTGAGTGTCAGTCAGCTGACCTGCTACTCCGAAATCTGCCAACTTAACCTCGCCCTGCTCGGACAGCAGCACGTTGGCCGCTGGACAAGTCAAACACAAACACAAGTACAATGGCAAGTTAAGTTGACTTATCTAAATAACAAGGAAAAAAATTGGCCACAGCATTAGTATGTGGAAGGGCTATGAGGAACACGGAAAAAATACTGAACACAGGTAGGCGCTGTTTAACATCCATCTGACCAACGTCTGTACACTTTAATAGACTGAGGTATTAAGAACCCATGTTCGAAAAAAAAAATTCAAAATGGACCACTCACTGGAATTGTTCGTGTGAAGAGGTTTTCAAACTCTGAGGTTCCACTGTATCGTGCTAAACTCTAATGACTACGTTTTACTTAATAATTATATTGTAATTATTATAATTAAATTATAAATGTTAATTGCTCATTTATGTACTGTAACGCCTACTGATATGGCAGCATATTATTATAGAGTAGCGTGTATTACTCCTTGTTTCCTCTGAAGTGGGTTCTCGTCCAGCCAATCAAAGTTGCGGATCCACGAGCAGAGGCGGGAGTTAAGAGCAGAAGTCCGTCATTCACTCGCAAGTGCACCACTTACCGGTCGTATGCTCCATTGCTCGACAGCTCACCTTTAGAAACTGTTCTACCTCGGTTGATTTATTTAGAGACTTGTATGTCTCTCATGTTTGTGTGTATGACTTTCCTCTGGAACAAGTTGTAAATGGTGTTTGTAAATTTATCTGCCTGTCCTATTGTAAATCAAATTGAAAATACCCTTTACATTTACATTACAGTAGCCTAAGAAGCCTATGTGACTATGGCACAGTCTGGTTAACGTCCATTTCGGTCTCACACAACATAATCCAGACGTGAAATGGCGCATACCTGTATAATCAAACCACTAGTGGGACCACTGTGCTGTGTTCACAAATAACCTCTGGTTGACAGTCACTTTGCTGTAAGGAGCAGCTGAATGACATGATCAGGCAGCTTTACCTTTGATATCTCTGTGGATTTTCTTCTCAGAGTGCAGGTACTCCAGACCCTTGAGGATCTCGCGCAGGATGGTGGCGATCTGCGCTTCATCCAGAGCGCCAGGCTCCAGCTGAATGACATGAACATGCAGCGTTTTGGATCAAATTGGATGCCATAGGAGATTAGGATAAGTGCACATGCTGAATTAATACATCAAACAACTTTGAGCATTATTAGGCCAAAAACACCACTTTTAAAACACTAAGCACATCATAGGATTATTACATACCAAATCCAGAGCAGATCCTCCACCCAGGTACTCCATGATAATCCACAGCTTAGTGCCCTAAACCCAGAGACAGTCATTAGATCAAACAAACAACTTTCTCCAAAACCTGCTCTGGTTTGAAGTGGTTTGAATTCCAGTCACTTTCACTTTTTTTTTTTTTAGATTTACTTTAGTTGCTTACCTGGCAGGGTGGGGAAACACACACCAAGTCAAAGCTTTAACAAGATGTCGACTGACTTTTCTCGATTCTGAGGACCTTATCCTTACTCTTTCCCTAGCCATTTAGGGCTATTTCTGTCCCAATATTTACAAAAATTAGCTGAATCATATATCGGAAAATTAAGCCAATCCATGGAAGCAATCACTTTACTTCTGTGAAACATGCTATGACACATCAGCTACACCAACAAGTTTGATGGCAATGTGCAACATCTCAAAAACAAATCTTACAATTGGTGGTGTCAGAACTGCAATATGCAACATACAATGTTGTAGGTGTATGGTATATTAATTTAACAATGATATCAGATCGATATACAAAGTTTATGCGTCGGTGTAGCAACTGAAAAGGTCAGATCAGTGCATCCCTAGTTGTAAGCATGTTCAACATAGGCTACGCTACGATATATACAGTATATTAAACTTCTTTGTTTTACAATAAATTCATCTTATGACAGATTTATCGGAACGCATCTCCATCGTAAATTGAGGACTACCTGTATATTTTAGCGTTTAAATGGGTTCTCTTTATCTACTTTTAGGACTTGTGTGATGTTTTAGGTCACATTTACAGTGGTTCTTGAAAGAAAGGAGAACCCTTTAGAATTTTATATATTTCTGCATAAATATGACCCAAAACATCATCAGATTTGAACAAAAGTCCTAAAAGTAGATAAAGAGAACCCAGTTAAACAAACGAGACAAAAATATTATACTTTGTCATTTATTTATTGAGGAAAATGATCCAATATTACATATTAGTGAGTGGCAAAAGTATGTGAACCTTTGCTTTCAGTATCTGGTGTGACCCCCCTGTGCAGCAATAACTGCAGCTAAACATTTCCTGTTGATCAGTCCTGCACACCGGCTTGGAGGAATTTTAACCAATTCCTCCGTACAGAACAGCTTCAGCTCTGGGATGTTGGTGGGTTTCCTCACATTAACTGCTCACTTCAGGTCCTTCCACAACATTTCCTTTGGATTAAGGTCAGGACTTTGACTTGGTCATTCCAAAACATGAACTTTATTCTTTTTTAACCATTTTTTTTTTTTAAGACTTGTGTGCTTAGGGTCGTTGTCTTGCTGCATGACCCACCTTCTCTTGAGATTCAGTTCATGGACAGATGTCCTGACATTTTCCATTAGAAATCTCTGATATCATTCAGAATTCATTGTCCCATCAATGATGCCAAGCCGTCCTGCCCAGATGCAGCAAAACAGGCCCAAACCAAGATACTAACACCACCATGTTTCACAGATGGGATAAGGTTCTTATGCTGGAATGCAGTGTTTTCCTTTCTCCAAACATAGCGCTTTTCTTTTAAATCAAAATGTTCCATGTTGGTCTCATTCGTCCACAAAACATTCTTCCAATAGCCTTCTGGCTTGTCCCTGTGATCTTTAGCAAACTGCAGATGAGCAGCAATGTTCTTTTTGGACAGCAATGGCTTTCTCCTTGCAACCCTGCCATGCACACCATTGTTGTTCAGTG